>CAUYQG010159468.1:0-18134 GCA_963574415.1 Tarsius wallacei | reverse complement strand
ACCAACAAAGTTCCCCCCAAACCCACAAAGACAGGGAAACTAAACAGTATGATGCTAAGCAACTCCTGAGCCAACAAAGAAATCAAAACAGAGATTAAAATGTACCTGGAAACAAATGAAAATGAAGAAACATCTTACCAAAACCTCTGGAATGCCATGAAATCAGTAGTAACAGGGGAATTCATATCTTTATAAACACACATGAAGAAAATGGAAAGATCACAAGTTAACAGCCTAACAAGTCATCTAAGGAAGCTGGAAAAGCAAGACCACCAAAACCCTAACTTCAGAAGAAGAATCCAGATCACCAAAATGAAAGCACAAATTCAGGACATAGAAGACAAAAAGATAATACAAAAAAATCAATGAAACAAAAATCTGGTTCTTTGAAAGGATAAACAAGATCAATGGTCCTCTAGCCAGACTGACCAAGAAAAAGAGAAAAAGCCCAAATAAATGCAATCAGAAACACAAAAGGTGAAGTCACAACTGACCGTGAAGAAATACAAAAGATTATCAGAGACTACTATGTACAATTGTATAGAAACAAACTTGAAAATATAAAGGAAATAGAGAACTTTCTGACATCGCACAACCTCCCTAGGTTGAAATAAGAAGACATCGAGACTCTAAATAGAACAATAACAACCAAGGAAATTGACTATGTCATAAGAAAACTACCTACCAAAAAAGTCCTGCACCAGATGGCTTTCCAGCAGAATTCTACAAAACATACAAGGAAGAACTGATACCAATCCTACTGAAAGTATTCCAGGTGATTTAGAAGGATGGAAGCTCCCCAAATTGTTTTATGAAGCTAACATCACATTGATACCCAAGCCAGGAAAAGATTTAAAAAGAAAGAGAACTACAGGCCAATATCTTTGATGAACATAGATGCTAAAATTCTCAGCAAGATCCTAGAAAAGCAGATTCAACAACATATCTCAAAAATCATCCCTCACGACCAAATAGGCTTCATCCCCAAGAGGCAAGGCTGGTTCAACATTCGTAAGACCATAAATGTAATTAATACAACAACAGATGTAAAAACAAAAACCACATGATTATATCATTAGATGCAGAAAAAACTTTTAATAAAATCCAGCACCCATTCTTGATAGAAACCCTTGAACATCTAGGCCTAGGTGCAACATAACTCAAAATATTAAGAGCAATCTATGAGAAATCTCCGGCCAGCATACTCCTAAACAGACAAAAATTGGAACAATTTCCCCTGAAAACTGGAACAAGACATGAATGCCCACTCTCACTCCCCTAGCCAGAGCAATGAGAAGAGAAGGTGATCAGCGGTATCCAAATAGGAAAAGAGGAAGTCAAGTTCTCTCTCTTTGCAGACGACATGAGTCTGTACCTTGAATACTCAAGAGACTCTGCCAAAAACCTCCTTGCATTGATAAAGGACTTTGGCAAAGCCTCAGGGTATAAAATAAATGTGCAAAAGACAATCGCATTTCTACATACCAGTAATAAACAAAGAGAAACAAGAAACCCAAATAAAAAACACAATTCCATTCACCATAGCCACAAAAAAATGAAATGCCTTGACATCTTCCTAATTAGAGATGTGAAAGACCTTTACAATGAAAAACACAAAACACTGCTCAAAGAAATCAAAGATGACACAAACAAGTGGAAAAATATTCCATGCTCTAATGGATTGGAAGAATCAACATTGTTAAGATGTCCATTTTACCTAAGGCAATCTACAGATTTAACGCTGTACCCATCAAATTACTGGCACATGTATGTTTATTGCAGAATTTTTCACAATAGCAAGAATATGGAACCAACTGTTCTGCCCATCAAAAGAGGGTTGGATTAAAAAAATGTGGTGCATATACACAATGGAATATTACACAGCCATAAAGAAGAACAGAATCATGTACTTTGCAGCAGCCTGAATGGAATTAGAGTTCATAATACTGACTGATTTCTCACAGAAACAAAGAGCTGAGTATCACATGTTCTCACTCATAAGTGGACCTTGAACAACTACTATAATAGTATGGGAAAAGTATTTACTGTAGCGGGAAGTTGTGGTGGGGGGAAGGGAGATGGGGAGGTGGGATTGACAGTAGTTAATATTTGCCTGGGGGGCAGCACACCTCATCAACAAGGGTACCTGCACAATGAATATTTGTATACCTAAACCTAAATTGTACCCCACAATTTTAAAATAAAAATTAAAAGAGAAAAAAATTAATAATTAACATTCAACCAGTTTAAAACAGAATTGTACTGATTGTGATCTCATTTGGAATAACTGCAGGAAAAATCGCCTGATCTAATATAAGTTGGGTACCATTTACTAAAGATTTAACTAGGAAAAAAAACACAAAAAACAAAAATACTCTCATTTTGATTTCAGTGGTTAACAGCTGTTGAGTGAATTTTCATGTGCTATCCTTCACTGCAGGAAATGATATATTGGAATTTTGGCTCCTTTGATTTCCTCTCCTCCAACAAGTCCAAAGATCAATGATTGTGATTTCTAAATGTCTGCTTGGCCTAGCTTATGTGGACAGAATTTTTTTTAACATCCAAAATGGGTAAAATTGTAGTTGCCAAAACAGATATATAGGCAATGTACAGAAACATTTGTTTCCTCTTTCTGAAATTGTATTTCCATTTGTGCCATGATTACACCTGGCTTTATGGGAAAAACTCATCTGGGGACTTGGCATATTTTTGTAAAATGATGTAGGGGATTGCAGTTCATTTTGAAAGATGTTTTAGCTTACTCTTTAATGGTCCAAATAAATATGTTTCCTTGATGCAGAGAAAAGTTTTGGTTACTTCTGATGCTTTCTTCACTGTTTTTTCATTTTATGCCAGTTTAAAAAAATATGGCAAACTATAGCTTGCCAGATAGAAATGAATAAATAGTGTTAACCTCCTTAGGTTTAAGAATACTGGGAAATGCTTGAGAAAGAAAAGAAATATGTTTTATATGTTGTTTTATGAACTTCAGAATCTCTATCTGTTGGTGTGGAGGAAGGGCAGAGAGACATCCCCTGAGGATGAAGGAGGAATTCTTTCCATTCTGGCTGGGATCTTGCTGTAACCCACATTCACATCCTGTCTAGCAAGACTTCTTACAACTAAGGGAAGAGTGGATAGTTGTAATCAGGTGTTGAGGTGGGCTCCCAACTAGAAATGTGTCACAACTTTATTTGTCCCCAAAGAAACAATTAGAAGTCAGAGTAGGTCAGCTACCTATTCTACAAGTATGTCTCATCCTCCAGGGAGTCATTTAATTGTCTCATGTCACCGTGTTCTTGCTGTACATGTGCTGTCCAGTAGAACCATAATAAGAACAAAGAATATGAGCCACATATTAATTGAAATTAATTTTGGCAATGTATCTTATTTCACTCATATTCAAAATATCTTTTAATTTTTTAAGAGACAGGGTCTTGCTGTGTTGCCCACACTGAATTGCTTGAACTCAAGTGAGTCTGCTGTCTCAGCCTCCTGAGTATGTAGGACTATAGGTGTAGTACCACTCCTGCTCACTGTATCATTTTAACAAGTAATCTATATAGACAATTATAAATGAAGTATTTTACTTTTTTTGTACCAAATCTTTGAATTCCAATGTGTACTTTACACTTTTTGAACATATCAATCCAGACTAAGCTACATTTCAAGTGCTCAGTAGTAACATTTGGCTCGTGGATATGATATTGAACAGTTTGGCTCTACAAAACTGGATTCCATTAAAATTTCCATTTCTAAGGTTGAAGTTTTGTACCTTGCAAATGTACTAAAGGTGCAAGTATAGACTAGAATGATAGACTCACAAAACTTTCCAGATATCAGGTTATTCAAGGACATCTAAATTCTCCTGCTTAGAAGTTAAATATTGACATTTTATGTCGTGATATAAAGATGGCAGGATAGAAATTATCTTTTTTGTAGTATTCACAGGGAGAAATTGCTCACTGTTAAGAACAGAGAAAAACATCTATATCATCAGTGTCTTACAAAAAAATTAATGCAAAAAGAATAGGGAAAACAACATCCAAAATATTGAAGGAAAAATAAATTTAGGCATGAATGATGATGATGACAGTGACAATGATGACAACAATCACAACCACATGGATGACAATTCGAGTGAAAAATACTGTGATAAACTCTACAGACATCCCATTTTATCCTAACAACACTTTGAGGGCAGTACTTTTGTGATCTTTTTTTATCATTCCTGTTTCACTGGTGATTAATGTGACAGTTATTAAGGGTCATTGCAAAGTCACATAGAAAGTGAGTGTATGCAAGCAAATGGCTTTTGGATTCTGAAACCTATGCTCTTAATCACTCTTCTCTACTTACTCCCTTGTTTTTTATGCCTCATGATTGCCTTGGTTTGCTGCTAATTCCTAAACAATTGCAACTATTCTGTTATTTCCTGTTTACTCCACGTTTTCTTCTTTTTAATTTTAGATTCAGGGGGTATGCATGTGTATTCACTACATGGACATATTGTGTAGTGGTGGGGATTGGGTCTCAGGTGACCCATTCCCCAGATAGTGAGCACTGTGCCCTCTAGGTAGTTTCTGAACCCTAAGCCCCTTACCCTCCTTATTGATGTCCCAGTGTCTATTATTTCCATCTTTGTGACTGTTTAGCTTCTGTGTCTGAGTCAGTTCACTTAGGATAATGATCTCCAGCTCCATCCATGTTGCTGCAAAGGACATGATTTCATTCTTTCTTATGTTTACATAGTATTCCATGGTGTACATGTACCATATTTTCGTGACCCACTGATCAGCTGATGGACATTTAGGTTGATCCACAGCTTTGTAATTGTGAATTTTGTTGCAATAAAGAGGGTGCAGGTGTTTTTCTTATATCACAACTTCTGTTCCTTAGAGTGGATACCTAGTAGTGAGATTGCTGGATCAAATGGTAGATCTACTTTTAGTTATTTGAGTAACTCTACACCACTTTCCATAGAGGTTGTACTAACTTACATTCCTTCCAATAGTTTCCATCAGTAGTTTAAAATGCAAAAGAAAAGTTGGAAACATAATCACCTGGAAAAGCTGACTTTTGCCTCCTCATGTTGTCAGTGATGCTCAGTGGCTTTTGTGCCACAGCAGTGGAGCTGATGAACACCACTCTTGGAGCTAAGGTGTGATTATCCGTCTTCTGCTTACAATCAGTGCATGGCATGAAAAGATTATTTTTTGTCTTAACCAGTTAATCTTGCCATGAGATCCACAAACCCACTTTCATGTAATTTCTGCTTTTTGTCTTCCACTCTCACTTTCAATGCTCAAAAACAATTCCCTGTTGAGTCCCTATGTGTTCTATTGATAGTCATGGTACATTGACCAAGACTTAAATTTCTGTTTTTTCTACAAAGTCCAGGTAGATCTTCACTTACTATCTATAGATCAGATACATGCAGATCTGTGTTTCAGATTTATCTTTTTATATATCCATGGTATTTTTATCCTGTGCATTAGGTGTTTGTGTGATCATGTTTGGGGAATCTAGTTCAATGGGGTTGATTCTGCTTTCCTGTCTTGGTTGTCTTCCAACCCCCTCATCCCTCAATATTTGATTGATATAGTTGGATTTAAATCTAGTTACATAAATATGTGCTTTGCATATTTTGAAAGTCTTACCTTCTTTCAGCCTGTAAAATATTGAACCTGTTAGTTTTACAGTTTTCTGTCTATAGTGATTTTAAGCTGTGTTGGAAACTAGCCATGCTTCTTTCTTATGTTTAATGAACAAGATAATATGGGAGGAAAAGTTCCTGTGACGTGACTGAGTTTTAATTAAGTTGTACGTCAGTTTATTGAACTGGCGTACAACTTAATTTGTGTGTCATTCTCTTATAATAGATTAAGTATTCTACACAAAACAAAAATATAACATACATCAAATAAGTTCTGTCTAAGCAGAGTCTGTTATACACATTTGAAAAATTCTGCTTTCTCAGAAAATGCTATTATGTATACACTTAGGTTTAAAAACTTTTCAAAATCTCAAATTTTCATTAAAATGGAGACAGCACTGTGTTATTACAAAAAGAAGTAGGATTTAAAGTTTCTCTTTTATTTTAATGGTTTTTGCTTAGTGATGTACATTTCAGGACCTACCTAAATGGATCCTGAGACCCATCTACCTAATTTCAGTTCCTTTTTACCCCTTGCCTCTATTTGTATTTTTGTCTACCCCAACCGCTTCATCTATAAACTGTGATTTAGAAATTTCCTTGGTTTTGCTTATCTTTTTCTGCCTGTCCATCTGATATTTGCTAGTCCTCCAGATCCTGAAAAAAAAAAGATAAGTATTCCAAAATGCCATATCCTCAACACATGCTTACTTTAAAATCCCTTCAACAACTTTAATAAACTCACATCACCTGGTCAAAATTTCAGAATATTCTGGTGCATACATAATTGTTAAACTACAAATGATAAAAATGCTAAAGCGACTACACCTCTGGCTTTTTTGTGACAATCACATCCTAATTTTAACCCTCCACACTCAAATTATTTTCTGTCTACACTCTCTGATTCTTTCATTTTACTCTCCAGTCCCCTGTTTCCACTGATTGACACCTTTCCTTCAACCCAGGCTTCCATGCCAGTCCCCACTTCTCTCCTCTGGCTTATCAGGCTTCTTCATTCAACCTGGACCTGTTGTCAGTCATTTCAGCAACACTCTCACAACATTCTGGAATCCTGTAGTCTGTTTCTAAAGTATCACTCTCTTTATTCAGTGTCATTTCATCGATTAAACACTTTTATTGCTGCACATTGCTTGTGTTCACCTTAATTTAGAAGAGACCTTTTCTCTGCGGGCCTAAAGAACATGTGTTTTGTGCACTGTTGTGGCACTCATCACACTGCACTCTCTGGATCCTTAACTGCTTGAACCCTTCCTTGGTCACAAAGGTGCCTCATGAGTGTCTGCTGAGAGACAGGGCTATGAAGGGACTCTTTGAATTATGTGGGGTTTTTTAATTTGGTTTTGGTTTTGGTTGTTGTTGTTTTCTTGATAATTAAAATCTGTTCTATCCACATAAAAACAATATATAGGATGTGGGGGGAGAAGTATGTTATAGAATATCTAACAAACTAATATTTTAAAAGTTTTAAATTTTAAATTTGTATTATTTAGAGATAAGGTTCTCCTCTGTCACCCAGGCTGGAGTGCAGTGGCATGACCTTAGCTTACTGCAGCCTTGAACTCCTGGGCTCAAGGGATCTTCTGAATTCCCAAGTCGCTGGGAACATGCCACCATGCCTGGCTAATTTTCTGTTGTTTCTGTTGCTTTTGGTAGAGACTGGATCTTGCTTTGAGGTCCAGGTTTATCTCAATTTTCTGATATCAGGTGATCCTCCTGCCTTGACCTCCCAGAGTGCTGGAAATTTCAGGTGTAAGCCACTACACTGGCCAGTATTTTTAAACAAAATAAAGTTTGTCCTGGGATTTATGCATCCATGTGGCTCTGTTTGGGTGGTGAATGTATTTATTTTGCTGGTACGGTGCAATAATTGTTATATTTAACAGAAATACACCAAATCCTTTCACAGCCCAGTGTCTTCAGCTAGTATTCTCATGTAATTGAATACTCACTGGACCACATCTTTATTATTTTCACCACTTTTCTATAACTTGAGAAAACTCTGACATTTTACCCTTAGTGCTATTCACCTGATACTCTATCAAATAAAAGATATGTTAGGCATTGACAATGTGAGTAGATCACTGCAATTCTTAATCCCTTAGCACCCATAGCTATGGATGAACAAATTGATGCATAGTTGGGTTTGTCTTTTTTCTTCTATACTTGTGGAAAATTCGTGGCTCAACTGAGAATTAAATCAAATTATGATTTTTCAAGATTATCTGATTAGTTATTCAAACATTCCTCTTTATATTTGGCAAGAGAGTGGTTAGTAATATAATTTGGATTTTGTGACACATTGAGTGCTTTTTGGTCTGTGGTACTGAAAAAATGGTGTTTATGGCACATCTCACTGTATTCTTTTATGAAACATTAGAAGCAGAAAAGCTTTTGCGCCTACTGAATCCCTCTTGTTAAAAAACTTTAAGGCTGAGTGCAAAGCTCACAGCTGTAATCCTAGCACTTTGGGGGGCTCAGGCAAGAGAATTGTTTGAGCCCAGGAGTTCAAGACCAATGTAGCAAGACCCCGTTTCTACCACAATTTTAAAAAAAATTAACCAGGTGTGGAGGTGCTTGCTTGTAGTCTTAGCTACTTGGGAGATTGAGGTGGGAGGATCACCCAAGTCCAGTAGTTTGAGGCTGTGGTGAGTCGTGATCACACAACTGCACTCCAGCCAAGGTGATCGAGTGAAATCTTGACTAAAAAAACAAAATTAAACTATACATTGGTGACAGTATGTGTTTCCAAAATAAAGCTGCAGTTATTATAAATGGACAGAAAACAATATTTTCTGCTGAGTTTGCATGTGTTTAGATTCATGTATCTATCTTGAATTCCATGTCTTGAACTGATCAAAAATGGTTTTTACTGTTAAAAATTATGAATCCTGTGTTTGCTCCATATAATAATCACCAAACAATGTTCTCTCATAGAGCTTATCTTTATTTAGACCACAAAAATAAGAATAGACTTTGGCAGTTGATTCATGTAGCAGCTGCATTCATTCGAAAGTAGTGTAGCCTAAAGTGATGCTGTGCTCCAAGCATTGCAGGACAGGGCTTCCCTTGCCTGGCTACCTGTTGTGATTCTCCCTTAAAAATATCCCATGGCACTGCCAAGTCAAAGCCAGAGGTCCAGTTCCAGAGTTCATAGAAATTTTTATAAAGGTTTTTTATCTCATGGCAGCATTATCTGTTTAGTCTATCTTGATTTTTGAACTTCTGTCTGTGTTTCATTATTATGAGGAATTGATTAGAGAAAAATAATTATGAGAAATTTTTGTGAGAAAAAAACATCCTCCTGAAAACATTCTAATAATTTATCATCCCAACTTATATTTTTATAATTTCTTTAACAGTTTATTTCTGAATTGAAATTTTATTGTTTAGCTAAGTAGTTCTTATCTTGTGGAAAGTGAAATAGCATTTTGGAAGCACCCAGTCACTCAGGCTAGAAACTTAGGTGTTATTTTTGATTCTTCTACCTCCTTTACCAGGGTACATTAATCCTTTTCTAGAAAAATCCCCTGAATCAATTTCCATTTTCCATCCATTGCCACTTTTGCCTTCTCTTGGTTAGATTTAATAAGGCCTGCAATATTTTTCCAATTAGTTTTTGATGACCCAAACCTTCCCCTTTCTAGTTATTTCTCCACACTGCTTTCTTTTTCACGTGCAAGCCTGGTTATGTCAGTTCTCGTCTCTCATCTTTTCATGGGTTTTACAGCCCACAGAGAAATCCCCTTCCTAATTCTGATGCTTCACATCTTAATTTCTCTCATATTACCTCCATGGGTTCCATGCTTGCCCACACTGGACTGGTAGCCTTTTTTCTATTAATAATATTTTTAGAAATTTGATATCTACACCATTTTCTTACATTTTCTGGAGGTATTTATACCAATAAAATGTTCACGTTAATCATTGCTATCCACTCTCTTGCTTTTTTACCTTTTTCCTTGGAATATTACCCCTTTGTATAGTCTATCAGAGTGTTCAGAAACAAGCATTTATTTTATACTGTCACTGAGGCCAATGTGTGTGTCTTCTTGGTCTTCTCTTTGTACTTAGCATACTGCATTAATCTGGGCTGAGAACAACTTCCTTGTGGCATAGTAACCCTTTGTCTCCCTTTACCCAATAACTATAGTCATGTTTGCACATCATTTTACCATTTATAGAGGACTTTCATATTTGTTAATTTAGTTGTTCTGAACATTCCCGTTAGGTCATTGTAATCACTGCCTTCAGCTGGTAGAATGAAAAGCTGAGACTTGTAGAGATCAATGGCATGACTGAATACCTCCTAGCTGGCTGCTGGCTCCTCTCCAGGATCCTGCTACCTCCCTTACCACCCTGTCATTTCTGTACTTACTGGTCAAGGCTGCAATTGCTCTGTGCACCAGAAGATGCTTTACTGATTTAATTAGCACCGAATTATTTCATTTGGTTTCTCCAGTGTTTCTATTAATTGGACAAGCTTGCATTATTGCAAATGAGGATGGTGCAAATCAGGAAGGTTAAGTGACTTGTCCTGGTTTGCAGAACTAATGATTTTAATAAAACAAAAAACAAGAACATGTTGTCAGACTCTTAGCCCACTGTACTTCCCATTGCTCCAGATAAATGGCAGAGAAAGGCCAGCTAGTAAAGCAGATTCATATAGATTTCTGTGGTGTTATCTCCAGATGGTAAGGGTCTGAAGTTGTCTTCACTGAGTACCTTTCTTCTCCCTGGTAGACAGGAGGCAGGATAATTTTTGTCTTTATAGATCTGTGTCTTGTTTTTATGCAAATATGGGGTTGGTGGAGAACTTTCCTGAATCTACTTTTTAAATTGTAACAATCCTTTATATTTTAGAGTGGCATCTTCTGGTCTCCCTATCGTTCTACTCATCCTGCTCCTCAGTAACTCTCAGGCCCTTAGCCAATGGAAGGAGGACTACTTCTAAGTCTCCTAACCAGTGGGAGCCAATTCCAAGATAGCACTACGGTTTTGCTTCATAATCGATACCCATTGTTTAATCAGTAAAACAGGATGACTGTGGAAACAGCCTCTCTACAGAGCATCTTGAGGGTGTATGTGGCACAGCAGGAAGAATCTGGAGTGAGCAAGTAGAAAGTAGAGAGTCTGAATTTGCTATGATTGCAAAGTCACTTTTCCCCAGGATTTCTCTTTAGTTGTCATGTCTGAGTAAACCTTGGTTTGATAGTGCATTTCTATGTAATCTAGCAGCTGGATTTTCCTATGTCACACCTGAATATTTCCAAACCTGTGTTTATAGAGTTGGGCATTGGTAGTGTATTGTGTCAAGGAGCTGAATGTTTTCAAAGGTAGATGGCTTTAGGTAGTAAATACCTAGGTATGTTTTCTAATTTGTGAGTGAAACTACATGAAAATGTATTATAGGAAAGATGGCATGGTATAGTGAAGAAACAGGGAATGGAGAGTCTAAAGGTTGTCATTCCCACAGCACTGATAACTCGTTTTCTAATCCTAACAAGTTTCTGCCTTCTCTGACTCTCCATTTTTTTGTCAAATGTAAAATATAAACATTCTCCCAGAGAAGTTGTGAGGATCTAAATAGAGACAATAGATGAAGACTCTGCATGTTGTAAAGTGCTGTTAATGCTGGAAGCAGTGACTCATGCCTATAATCCCAGCACTTTGGGAGGCCAAGGGGGGAGGAGGATCACTTGAGCCCAGGAGTTCAAGAGCAGTCTATAGGCAACATAATGAGACCTCATCTTACAACAAATAAAAATATTAGCACATGCCTGTAGGCTCAGCTACTCAGAAGGCTGAAGCAAAAGGATTGCCTGAGCCTAGGCTGTGGTGATCCGTGATCATGATCATGCCCCTGTACCCCAACCTGAGCAATAGAGTGCAACTCAAACTAAAAAATATTTTTAAATTTTAAAAAATTGCTATTCACGTATTATCTATTTTACTAAACAGTGACTATAAGCCAGTGTCTTTAACAAAAATTGTTTCAATTCGGACCTGTCAACAGTGCAAAGCAGGCATTAGTATCTCCATTTGATAGGTAAGGAAACTGGGATACAAAAAGACATGGCAACTTACTCAGAGACCCACTACTAATTGATGGCTCCTGATTTAGTGCCAGTTTATTTTTTTCTATGTTGCCATGCAGCTAATAAGGGATAAGTAGAAGTTTGAACTTTAACAACAATTTGAATTATGCATCTGAGAAATGCATAGACCTAGACTAGGAATCAGAAAATCTAGACTGTCACTATGTTTTTGTATTGTTTTGGGGTAAGTTACTTAACTGTATATTATTAAATAGTTTTAAACATTTGGCTGTCTCTGTTAAGGTTTATATGTAAAATAATTTCTTATTCTGACTTTAATCATCAGAATAAAAATGTTTTTGAAGTTATCAAAAGTATTTTATGAACCCTATTTTTTATATATATTATTTCATTTTTGTTTCTTTAGTCATTCCTACACTGGTCAAGATTACACAGGGAAATGTTAGGAAGATTTCTTTAGATCAGATTGATTCAGTAAGTACAACATCCTTTTAAACTTAGGACTTTGTCAATGGAGGAAACACGGATTTTCTTCAACCACAGATATTTGGGTGAGGAGATGGGAAAGAATGTTATTTTGTTTCTTGCTGCTCATTTTTTTAAAATTCTCATGTCCTATACATATTATTTTTTTTAATCATAGAAAAGCCAAACTTAATCAGAAAATTATCTGGACTTTGATTAAAAAAGAATTTAAACAATTATTGCAAATGGGATTTCTTTTAAGTATGATAGCTAAATGGAGCTTATGCATTTATATTAAAATACCACATACATTTAGTAAAGGAGAAATGGGAAATACTAAGTGCATTTAAAGTGCATTTAAGTTTGTTAGGTATGTCATATTAAAATACCACATATTCATGGCTTAAACAACAGACATTTTTCTTCCAACCGTCTGGCAACTAGAAATCTAAGATCAAGGTGATAGCAGGTTTGATTTCTCCCGAGGCCTTTCTTCTTGTCTTACAAATGGCTGCCTTCTGGTTGTGTCTTTTCATATCCTCTTTCCAGTGCTTGCAAACATCCCTGGTGTGTCCACTACTTCTTATAATAACACTTACAAGAAGTGCTTAGATATCACATTAGAATACGGCTCTACCCGCATGGCCTTACTTAACTTTAGTTACATGTTTAAAGGACCTATTGCCAAATACAGTCACATTCTGGGAATTAGGACTTAGGCATATGAGTTTGGGAAGGGAGACACAATTTACCTCATAATACTAAGTATAAGCTACCATCCTTGGATCACTACTAGATTAATAGATAGCACATTTCAGCTTCATTTGTTTGTGGTTCCATAGTAGTGTGATGGAAGAGTAGTGTACTTTGCTGTACTGCAGGTTGCAGAATCTCTCTTCAATACATAATATAATTTGCCCCCTGGCCATAAAAGGGAAAATAGGCCAACCATACATAATATTGGTTAAGTCAATTACTAAATTAATCACAAAAAATTAAAAAAACACTGAAGTTTTAATGCTTGGAAACAAGAGCTATGATAGAGTTAGTAGGGAGAGACCATGAATTTTTAGAGACCAGAATGAATAGTTTGTCTTACTATTTGAAAAATTATGATCAAGTACTTGCAGTTTATATGTCCAGAGATGACAGTAGTATTGCTCACTTCACACGATTGATTTGAAATTTGTTTTCAATGTTGTCTCATCTTTTAATTTTCTATCAGTTATTTCATCTCTAACAATCCCCCCTCCCTTCCGTCATATGATCTGTATTTACTTTATATTACACAAATGGTTGGATTAATTCTCTTAGTAGTTCTAGTTAGATGTTTTCCCATTCACAAGCAAATGTGAATTTGGTTGGATACTGTGGGAGTACATAGAACTATGATCATTAATTTTTAAGTGAATATATGAGTATATATATATATATATATATATATATACATTTTTTTAAGTTTTCACACAGTTTATTTAGAAAATAAAAGAGAGAGAGAGACAAATATATATTGAGCCCATTAATTATGTACCATTTACTGTGTAGTTGATACAGAGGTGAAGAAAACAGAAAATATCCCTACCTTCATGGATCTCACTTGGGCAATATAGACAGCATAGTAAATAATGAATGAGCAATATTATGCTAAATTGTGCTGAGTGCTGTGGTAATGATCTTTTCCTAGGACCCTATGCTAAGTAACACAGATGTATTTTTATTGGCTTCCTAACTCTGTATCTATATTGCCTGATCCTCACAGTAGCATGCTATTTGCATATCCCTTGATATTTTCATCTCTTCTCCAAATGTCTTCTTTAGATTTTTTTCTAGTGAAAATCTGGCTCCCTCAATACTGTTTTCCCTGTGGCCCTCTTCAAGGAGAAGAGGGTGCTTTTATCCCCACACCTCATGTAGGCATAGAGCGAGTGTCTTCCTTGATCCACATCTCTCTAGCTTCCATTGTTAGAGCTCCAGCTCCTTCAAAGACCTTGTGATCATATTTACCATCCGATACCTCCCTTGTTGCTGCTTTCCCCATACCCTTATTCACAGATTATTATAACCCCCACCAATGGTCTTTTCTAACTAGCACTAGCACTATTCCTGCTACTATTTTTGGCCTCTGCAAGATAATTCATCTCATATGCTGATCATCTCATTCTTTTGTCTGGTTGACTTCCACAATCATTTTTCTATCTCATTGTGGCCAACCCTGCACCCTATATTTTTTATTTCTATTAGTTGGACAACTGCCAGAGCCTCTTAGATATTCTTTCTGCTTCTACCCCTGCTCTCATGTAGTCTTTTCACTACATAATAGCCAGAGTTCTCTTTGTCTATTGGGTCATATCAGACTTCTGGTCAGAACCCTCTAGTGAGATTCTTTCATATTTGGGCTAAAATCCAACCTCATTTATGGCCTATAAAGCCCCATGGACTCATCATTTCAGTTTTGTTTTCTGCTCTGTTCTGGCTTGCTCACTGTGCTCTAGTCATGTGGACCTGATGCTGTCTTTTGGCATTTCAAGTTCATTCCTTTTCAGGGTCCTTGTTTTCTTCTTCTTTATGAGATCTTCATTCATATGTTTTCCAACTTTTGTAGCTGAAATGTCATCTCAGAGATGCTTTCCTGGCTGCCCAATTTAAAGTACCTCCCCCCAAGTCACACTTGACTCCATTCCTCCATTTTCTTTCCAGTGCTTTGGTATTAGATTTTATCTTTTTTTTTTTTTTTTTGAGTTGGAGTCTCACTCTGTCGCCCAAACTGGAGTGCAGCGGCTGCTCCCGGCCACCACAGCCTCGACCTGCTGGGCTCCGGCGATCCTTCCGCCTCAGGCTTCCAAGTAGCTGGAACTACAGGTGTGCGCTACCACGCCCGGCTAATTTTTTGATTTATTGTAGAGATGATGTCTTGCTTGCCCAGGTGGGTCTCGAAACCGCCGGCTCATGCAATCCACTCACCTCAGCCTCCCAAGGTGCGGGATTACAGGCTGAGCCACCGAGCCCGGCTGATTTTATCTTTTTTGTGTCTGAGTTCTTTGTCATCCTCCCATTAAAATGTCAACTCTTGGAGGACAGGGTTTTGAACTTCTTTGTTCAGTGCTCTTTCCCCAGGGCTGTACACTAGTAAATGTTCAGCAAATATTTGGTGACTGAATGAGTAAAAAGTAATCAAGAAATGTGCCAATGGAAGATGAAGTTGAGTTGGGTCTTGAAAAATGACTTGACTTTGGTTAGATGGCCTGGGAGTAGGAAGCCTGTACCAAGTAAGGCCAGCAGAGGGAGAAAAATGATCCTGGTATAGTGAGTAACCCAGCTAACTGATACTGGGGGTTCTTATTTGTGTAGTTGCCAGCTGGGCTTACCCCCCCTCCCTGCCATTGTGCTTTCATGGTACTTGTATTGCCCTTGTTGGAGTCCTCATTATATTATGTATTACATGAGTTTATCTTATATAGTACTGAATATAATAATTGCGGTGTCTTTCTCAATTACTTAGTTGAATGAAAGGGAAACATTGTCTTATTCATCTTCTTGTTTCCCAATACACCTAAAAAATATTTGGTCTGATACATGTAAGTGAAAATAGTTATCAGATATTGAGGGAACTTGCATATTCATACTAAGGGTATTGAATATTCATTCATTTTTTGATAGAACGATATTTAAGAAAAAAATCAGGTAGTAGTATAAAGGAAAAAAAATGGTCACATAAAAATGAGGTAGAAGGATTTCCAGTAGTCCTGCCAAGTGCATCCCAGTAGGTCTGAATGGACTGAATTGGGGATGGAAAAATTAAGAAGTTGTTACCGTGAAAGGATAAGGATAAATTTATAGTCAGCAGCGGAAGCAGCAAAGTCAAGCAGAGAGTGATCTGTTCTTTCTTACAGACAAAATGAGGTCACCAAGCAATGTGTGCGGGAGGGAGTGAGAATTAAGTCCTGGGAGGAAGATATTTCTGGAAGTCAGAGAGAATGTAAGAGAATATAAGTGAAAATACTGAGTTAAAAGTAGGCAGTGATATTTCATTTTTTATACTAAGGGAAAGACCTTTGCTTTTTTCTTTTAACTACTGATTTCTTTAACATGTTTATTCGAATTTTCCTTTTGAGAACAACTTTTCTTGTTGTATTCTGTATTTGAGTTATACTAAAAGCAGTTGTACTTTTGGACATTTGAAATAAAATCTATATTCCCATATAAAATACCTCTTTAATAATGCTTATAACAGCTTTATTTGAAATAGCCGCAATCTGGAAGCAACCTGGGTATTCTTTGCATGGCTAAAGAAATTGTGGTACATCCATACCATTGAATACTACTCAGTAATAAAAAAAAGATGAACTTAGATACAACTTAGATAAATCTCAAGGGTATTATGCAGAGCAAAAAAAAAACTCAAAACATTACATACTATATGATAATATTATACAATAATACTCTTGAAATGGCAAAATTATAGAGACGGAGAACAGAGTAGTGGCTGCAGAGGGTTAGGGAACTGGGGGTGGGGGCACAGGGTGCAGAAAGCAGTTGGAGATGGTTTATAAAAGGAAATGGAAAGAATCCTTGACTGTGGTGGTGCATGCATGAACCTATGCATGTAAAACTGCATACAATTAAGTACACACACAAATAGCTCCATGCGTACAACAGAGGAAGTCTGAATAACACTAGTGGATTGTATCAACGTTAACATCCTGTTGTGATTATGTACTATAGTTCTGCAAGATTTTATCTTTGGGAAAAACTGGGTACATAGTATCTCATATTATTCTTATAACTGAATGTGGATTTATGGTCATCTCGAATGAAAAAGTATAATTAAAAATGTAGGCTGGACATGGTGACATATACCTGTAATTCCAAGCATTTAGGAGGCCAAGGCAGGAGGATTGCTTGAGCTCAGGAGTTCGAGTCCAGTCTGGGCAACATAGTGAGACCTCATCTCTACAAATAAAACAAAAATTTTTTTTGATACACATTTTCTTATTGTGCAGGTACCCTTGTTGATGAGGTGTGCCCCCCATCCCCAGACAGATATTGACTACCATTAATCCCACCTCCCTTTCCCTCCCTGCCCCCCCCCATAGTTTTCCGCCACTGCCAATCCTTTTCTTATAGTATTATAATAGTTGTTCAAGGTCCACTTGAATGAGTGAGAACATGTGATACTCAGATCTTTGTTTCTGTGAGAGATCACTCAGTATTATAAACTCTAATTCCTTCCAGGTTCATGATTTTCCTCTTTTCTATGGCTGCATAATATTCCATTGTGTATATGTACAACATTTTTTAAATCCAGTCTTCTTTTGATGGACAGCATAGTTGGTTCCATGATCTTGCTGTTGTGAACAATGCTGTGATAAACATATGTGTGCAGGTATCTTTTTTATAGAGTGACTTGAGTTCTTCGGGGTATATTCCTAGTAGGGGGATTGCGGGGTCATATGGAAGGTCGATTTTTAGAGCTCTTAGGAATTGCCACACTGATTTCCACAGAGGCTGCACTAGTTTACACTGCCACCAACAGTGTAGAAGTGTTCCCTTTTCACCACATCCTCTCCAGCATCTGTTGCTTTTTGAGTTATTGATAATGGCCATTCTGATTGGAGTTAGGTGATATCTGAGTGTTTTAATTTGCGTTTCCTTGATAACTAGTGAGGTTGAACATTTCTTCATGTATCTGTTGGTTGCTCATATGTCTTCTTTTGAGAAGTGTCTGTTCATACCTTTTGCCCACTTTGTAATGGGGTTGTTTGGTTTTTTTCTTTTCAGCATGTTTGAGTTCCTTGTAGATCCTAGATGTTAGGCCTTTGTCAGACACGGAGTTGGCAAATACTTTTTCCCAGTCTGTGGGCTGTCTCCCTGCTCTCTTGATGGTTTCTTTGGCTTTGCAGAAACTTGTCAGTTTAATGAGGTCCCACTTGTCT
>CAUYQG010159467.1:0-13049 GCA_963574415.1 Tarsius wallacei | reverse complement strand
GCGCCAAGACCTAAACATAAAACCTAAAACTATAAAATTCCCTACCCCTAAAAAAAAAATATATATATATATATATGTATGTGTGTTTTATATATATAAAAAATCTGTATATGTAGGCTAAAAAGTGGCACAATATTTTATGTATTTAATGCCTGTTAAGTGTTTTGTTTTTATAACTATGATATTATTTGATCTTTATACTCAGCTCCTTAATTAAGAAAAAATTACACAGTGAAAAATGATTTACGAGAAAAGTGAAAGATACAGTTGAGAAATCTCTCAGAACGTAGAACAAAAATGACAACTCTAACATCTATCATCTAACTATATTTCCATAAAGTAAGAAATATCAACAAAATAACTCAGGAAAATTCTCCTGAACTAAAATACATGAGTAGATTGAAAGCTGGAATTGTACTTAGTGCTCTAATTGTATTCAGTATAATTAGAAGGAAAAATACCTCCACTAAGAAAATTCATTAACTGCCACAAAATCAGAAATACAGAAAAGATTCTGGTAGTTCCTACAAAAAGGAAAAATCACAAACAAAACCCAAACAGCTGTTTACCAGTTAACTGCTACAATCACAACTGCAAAGTCTCAGTTGCTTGACACAATAAAAGTTCATTTCTCACTCTGTACTATCTCTGGGCATTTATTCACGGTCTGGTCTGATGGCTGTTAGCCTTTCTTCAGCCTTTCTCTGTCACGTGTCTGTCTTGCAGGGTCCTCTGTAGAAGGATATACTGAGAGATTCTAAGGGCCAAGACTGGAAGAAATGTATGTCACTGCTATGGACTCCTTGGGACAACACTAGTCACATATTTCTAATCTGACTGGAAGATGGATGGAGTCTGTAGTCTCCTGTGAACCCAGGAGCAGGATGCTGGGTTGGTGAGCATCTGGTCAACCTCTGCTACAGGAGAAACAGGAAGGATTTTGAGTTTGAAGTGCTTTGGTTTTTCTGAAGAATAGCTTCAATTTGATTTTGTAGTAACACTGAGAGCTAGAAAACAATAGAGAAATGCCTTCAAAATTCTGAGAAGTGATTTACAACCTAGAATTGTCTATGCAGCCTACTGTCACTTAAGTGTGAGGCCACACTTCCTTTACCCTGTTGCTGAAAATGTAGATTGACTATAAGTATCAATATAAAAACAGGAATACTATCCAAAGCAACCTATAGAGTCAATGCAAATTTTTATCAAAATCCCAAAGGCATCTTTTGCAGAAATGGAAAAACCATCTAAAATTAGTATGGAATATCAAGGAACCTCAAATAACCAAAACAATCTAGAAAAAAAGAGAAAAAGTTAAAGGTCTCACATTTCCTAATTTAAAACATATTACAAAGCTACAGTAATCAAAATGGTATAGTACCAGTATCAAAGACAGACATAGACCAATGGAACAGAATAAAGAGATACAAAATAAACTCTCACACATATGGTCCAGTGATCTCCAACAAGGATGACAGAAACACTCAGTGAGATAAAGGACAGTCTCTTCAGCAAAATGATTTTGAGAAAACTGGATGTCCACATGCAAAATAATAAAGTTCAGTCCTTACCTTATACCCTACACAAAAATTAACCCCAAATGGATTAAAGACCTAAACATAAAACCTAAAACTATAAAATTCCCTACCCCTAAAAAAAAAAAAAAAAGGAAAAGTTTATGACATTGGTCTTGGCAATGATTTCTTGAATATGACCCTAACAGCACAGACAACAAAAGCAAAAATAGACAAATGGGACAATATTGAACTAACTTCTGCACCTCAAAGACAAAAATCAAGAGAGTGAAAAGGTAACCGTAACCAATGGAATGGGAGAAAATATTTTCAAATCACATATCTAATAAGAGGTTAATATCCAGGGGCTATGAAGAACTTCAACTCAACAACAACAAAACAAATAACCTGATTTTAAAATGGGCAAAGGATTTGACTAGACATTTCTCCAAAAATGATACACAAATGTCCAACAAGCATATGAAAAGATGCTCAGCATTTCCAATCATTAGAGAAATGCAAAGCAAAACTACAGTAAGACATCACCTCACACTCATTAAGGATGGCTACTATGAAAAAAACCCAATATAACATGCATTGACAAATGTGGAGGAATGGAACCCTTGTGTACCATAGATGTGAACATAAAACGGTACAGCCACTATAGAAAACAGTATAGTAGTTTCTCAGGAAAATTAAAAATAGAACTACCGTCTGATTCAGCAGTTCCACTTCTGGGCATTTATTCAAAAGAATCGAAAGCAAGACCTTGAAGAGGTATTTGTACACTCATATCCATAGCAGCATATTCACAATAGCTAAGAGGTAGAGGCAACCCAGATGTCCATTGCTGGATAAATGGATAAGGAAAATGTGTTATGTACATGCAATGGAATGTTAATAATCCTGTCACATACACAACATGGATGAACCTTGAGGAATAGTGCTAAGTGAAATAAGCTAGTTACTAAAAGTCAAATAGCGGATGGTTTCACTTACATGAAGTGTCTATGGTAGTCAACATTGTAGGATTAGAAAGTAGAATATTGGTTGCCAGGGATGGGAGGAGGGGCGATGGGGAGTTCTGGTTTGATGGGTGTAGTGTTTCAGTTTTGAAGGATAAAAAGTTCTGGCCATCTATTGCTTGATGAAGAGAGTATACTTGACACTACTGAACTGTACACTTAAAAATGGTTAAAGGCCGAGTATGGTGGCTCATGCCTATAATCCCAGCACTTTAGGAGGCTGAGATGAGAGGATTGCCTGAACCCATGGGTTCGAGACCAGCCTGGGCAACTTGGTGAGATCTTGTCTCTACAATAAATAAAAAGTAGCCGGGCATGGCGGTGCATGCCTGTAGTTCCAGCTACTTGGAAGGCTGAGGCGTAAGGATCACCTGAGCCCAGCATGTTGAGCCTGGGGTGGCTATGAGCTTGCCACTGCACAACATTTCCAATCATTAGAGAAGTGCAAAGCAAAACTACTTGCCTGTGCTGTTTCTCTGATCTGAGATGCTCTCTCCTAGACATCCGTGTGGTTGACACTCTCTCTGTGTTCAAATATCCCTCCCAGAAAGGAATTCTCTGACCCCTATTGTTTTAGACACCAGAGAGAGAGAGAGAGAGAGAGAGAGAGAGAGAGAGCAGTAAAGAAAAGACAGGCATGTCTACCCTCCTGATGGAACAGATACCACACAAGAAATGCAAAGCAAAGTGAGACTCCCACTCAAAAAAATTAAAAAATAAAATGGTTAAGATGGAATATTTCAAGTTATATGTTTTGCTTTACCACAGTTAAAAGTTAAAAAATAAAAATTGGCCAGTTTCTGTGGCTCAAGCCTGGAATCCCAGCGCTCTGAGAGACCAAGGTAGGAGGATTGCTTGAACCCAGGAGTTTAAGACAAACCTGGGTAACATAGACCTCATTTCAACACTATGGATAACATCGTGAGATCTCATTTCCACAAAAAACTGAAAACAAAATTAACCAGGCATGAGGGTGTGTGCCTGTAGTCCCAGCTACTCGGAAGGCTGAGGTGGAAGGATCATCTGAGCCCAGAAGGTCGAGGCTCCTGTGAGCTGTGATCATGCCACTGTACTCTGGCCTGGGTGATAGTGTGTCCCTGACTCAAAAATAGATATTCAAAATATTCCCAAACAGGAATATCTTTTAACATAGCATTTGTAGAACCTTATTCTATAGACATGGTAGTAAGAGCCCAGCGACATATATGTACTTGCATATAAATATATAAGTGTATGCCTACATATCTGCATTTAAATATATACAAATAAACAAGAAAACCACCTAAATGTCATTAAGAGAAGAATGGCTGATGAAATGATGACATAAACCCAAACTGAAATATCACACCGTGATGAAAATGAATTAATTGCAGGAAAACGGACCAACGTTAACTAACCAAACATGTAATGAATGTTTAGTAGATAAAGCAAGTCATGGATGTACACATACAGGAGGATGCCGTTTTCCTAAAATTCAGACATAAAGGTAAAGGATATATGGTATGAGTATATATTTCCTGGATTCACTTTCAATGCAACAAAGACTGTAAGTACCAACTCCATGCCAGGTATTGTTCTAGACACCACCAGAGAGAGAGAGAGAGAGAGCAGCAAAGAAAAGACAAGCATGCCTGCCCTCCTGATAGAACAGACACCACACAAGACAAGCAAATAAAAGCTACAACATGCTAGGCGGTGGCAAGAGCTGAAAAGAATGGAAAGCAGGACAGGGGCTTGGAAATGGCAGGGAGATGAATTAGATAGGGAGGTCAGGGAATCCCTTTCTGGGAGGGATATTTGAACGTAGCGAGAGTGTCAGCCACATGGATGTCTAGGAGAGAGCATTTCAGATAGGAGAAACAGCACATGCAAGAGCCGTAGCTAAGGTCTGAGTATTTGGAGTGGGTTCAGGGAAGAGCGGGGGGCCATTCTCAGTGGAGTCAGAAAAGCAGCAGGAGATGGGTTTGGAAAAGTGACAGGTGAGGACACATGGAGAATGTTGCGGTTCTATCCTGAGCTGGGAAGCCATTGGGAGATTTTGCGTAGAGGTGTGATGTGATCCGAGGGGCTGAAACAGAATCCTTCTGACTGCTGGATTGAAAATAGATGGGCAGGGGCGTGGGTGGAAGCAGGGAGCCATGCTGGGAGGCTGCAGCAATAATCCAGGTGGGAGAACCGGTGGCCTGGAGCAGTGTTGCAGTGTGGTGGATTCTGGGTACATTTTTAAAGGCGGACCCAACAAGACTTGCTGATAAATTGAGTGTGGGGAGAGTGACAAGAAGTTAAGGATGACTCCAGGCCTTGTGGTTTCAGCAACTGAACGATATTATATATGGGAAGACAAAAGACAGTAGCACAAAGGAAAGGAATGAAAGCCACAAAATCCAGGACAGTTTTTTTCTTTGGAGGTTGGTAGGAATTAAGATGAGGGAGGAGGCCACACACAGCTTCAAACGTGGACTGAATGTTAGTGCTGAGGTTTGCTGAAGGGCCCCATGGTGGTTATTAGTCTTCTTCAGACTCACAAACTAGTACATGTATATTATTATGGTTGTTATTATTATTTTTGTTGGGGTTTTTTTGAGTTGAAGTCTCACTCTGTTACCCAGGCTGGAGTGCAGTGGCACACTCCCAGCCACCCCAGTGTCAACCTGCTGGGCTCTGGCAATCCATCCCCCTCAGCCTTCCAAATAACCAGAACTACAGGCACATGCTATCACGCCTGGCTAGTTTTTAAAAATTTATTGTAGAGACAAGAACTCGCCAAGTTGCCTGGGCTGGGCTAGAACCTGCAGGCTCAGACAATCCACTCACCTAGGCCTCCCAAAGTGCTAGGATGACAGGCTGAGCCACCGAGCCCGGTTTATTATTATTATTATTGTTAATATTATTATTATTATTAGAGTCGGGTCTCACTTTGACACCCAGGCTGGAGTGCAGTGACATGATCATGGCTCACCACAGCCTTGATCTCGTGGGCTCAGGCAATCCTTCCACCACAGCCTCCTAAGAAGCTGGGACTACAGGCACACGCCATCATGCCCAGCTAATTTTTTGATTTTTTGTAGAGACGAAGTTTCTCTATGTTGCCTAGGCTGTTGTCAATCTCCTTGGTTCAAGCACTCCTCCCACTTCAGCCTTCCAAAGTGCTGGGATTACAGAGGTGAGACACCACGCCTGGCCTCATATATTTTTATAAGTGTCAAACATTATGTAATTTTTTTCCTAAAAAGAATAATAAAATCCCAACAGTAGATAAAAGTGAAAATGTCATATAATCACATGTAAGACCTTTTCCTAAAATGATTCGTAATGTGCACAAAGATTTATATATAAGGAGGTTCACTCTTCCTCCCTAGAAATAAAAATAACACATTAGGGGAAGCAAAAGACTGGGTAAACAACAGCACAATAGAATATCACACAATCATGACAAGTCATGTTCTTGTTGTTTGAGCTAGAGGCCTAACTTTGTTGCCCAGGTTGGAATGCAGTGGCATCCTCATGGCTCACTGCAGCCTCGACCTCCAGGGCTCGGGCCATCCTCCCACCTCAGCCTCCCAAAGTGCTGAGATTATAGATGTGAGCCACCACACCCAGCCTCATTTGTTTTTTTGTTTGATTGTTGTTTTTTTCAGCTTAATTTTCTCTTCTCCTTTTCACATATTTACTGTTGTCATTTGTGCTTTTAAAACTTCCCTTAAGCAGACCTGGTACAGAGAAAGATATTTTTCAATTTCCTGTTTTTATTTTTTTAGTTTTTTCTTAGTCCTGAGTATAATATTTTTTAATGTTTGAAAACAAATACATGCTCCGTAGAAAAACTTTGAAGCATACATGATTAAAGGCAAAAAACTGTAGAATATCCCACCAACCAGTGAAAACCAGCATTCATATTTTGCTCTGTATCTTTCTGGTCTGCTGTCTCTGTCTTTGAGAAAACGGACTCACACTGGATATGGCAGAGGCGGCGTTGTCTTTCAGTATTTGTTCTCTTTTTCTTCCTAAGTAGCAAGATCAGAAACTCTTAGCACATGACCTCAGCTTGCACCCTGGGTAGCCCTGTGACAAGTTCTAGCCAAACTTTGTTGTAATAATGTGCAAAATCTTGCAAATTTCCTAAAAGAGGGGCATGTCCTTCCTTCTCCTCCTTCTCTCTAGTCAGATAGCAACTGCGATGACAGAGCAGTAACATGGAGGGAGCCTGTGCTCCTAATTGCCTGGAACAGCCATCCCAGCCTGGACTTCTGTGTTAACACAACAGCAAAAACTCTTCAATCTTGAGAAAGTCACTGTGTTTGGGATTCTGTGACTCATGGCCAAAATGCTACCTGATATACTGGGTAAGATCTAGCTCTATTTTATTCAAACGCCCTATCTCTTTTCCCTACATAAATGTTAAAAGTGTCATCCTGTTGCATAGCCTTTTACTTAGATTACTAAGTGCTCATGTAAATACCTTTAAAAATGTGATTTTTTTAGGGTTGGGCATGGTGGCTCATGCCTGTAATCCCAGCACTTTGGGGGGCCAAGGTGAGAGGACTGCTTGAGTCCAGGAGTTTGAGACCAGCCTTGGCAATATAGTGAAACCTTGTCTCTACAAAAAAAGATAAAAAATTAGCCAGGTGTGATGGCGCATACCTGTAGTTCCAGCTACTCGGGAGGCTGAGGTGGAAGGCTGACCTGAGCTGAGCCCAGGAGAGGGAAGCTGTAGTGAGCTGTGATCTGTGCTGCTGCACTCTGGCCTGGGTGACAGAGGGAGACTCTGACTCAAAACAAACAAACAAACAAAAAACACACAGATAAAAACTACAGGAAAAAAAGCAACAAGTGCTGGGTGATAATGTATAAGTTGTGTAGAAAATCGGAATGTATCTTTTGTAAAGTGAGTATCACACGAAGGGATAGAATGTAAGTGCCCTAGAAACATACCAGAAACATCACTTTTAAACCAACTTCTTGGGTTTGGCGCCTGGGAACGCATGGCCCCTGTTGTAGCATCTGGGAGTGCAGAAAGTCAAGAGATCGAGTGCAACGTGATGCCCATGGCCTCACCCTTCATTGTCAGCTGGACATGTTCTCATAATATCCACAGTCCCCTTAGAGATCCCTGGGCAGTCCAGACTGGGCCTGCAGCCCAACCTTCGCAGACTTCTTAAGCAAAAGCTCAGGGAGATTAAATAACAAGCCACGGCTGCCCAGCTGGGGAGGCCCGATGCTGTGAGAATCTGGTTTCCTTCCATCCCTGTCCCCAGCTGAGATTATCTGCTGAATGTAAAGGCAGACATTTGCTTTACCTGCAGGTTCCAAGAAACCAAATCTTTGTGGGCAAAGTCAACAGTCAAAACCAATAGAAACTTAATTCCATGGACCCATTTTAACGTGATAATACCAACAATCATTTTTCTATGCATCAATCATACAGCTTGAGGATAGAAGCTCTCACATACCAAGTTAGAAGCACTTTTAGTGAAATCTTGAACGGCGCAGAATAGCTGCAACTGGACATGCCTGCCCCCTGCTGGCTAGAATCAGTTACAACCAGACTATCTCAAGTTAACTGTAGGCCTGGCAACACTTGGAACCTCTCAACTTTTCTAAGATAGCCCGTTCTTGAGGGGGGAAGAGAGAGAGGGAGAGAGAGGGAGGGAGAGAGAGATATAAGAAAGAGGGAGGGGGAGAGAGATAAGAAAGAGAGGGAGAGAGAGAGGGAGAGAGAGGGAGAGAGAGAGAGAGGGAGAGAGAGAGGGAGAGAGAGGGAGAGAGAGAGAGAGAGGGAAAGAGGGAGGAGGAGGGATAGGGAGAGAGAGAGAAACTTGCATTTCTCCCCTCCCCTTCCCTCCTTTTCCTCCTTTCCCTCCTTCCACCTTATTGTATTGTAATAGTCTGCTAAAGTACTGATTTGTTTCATTGTTGTAAGAAGATAGGGATAGTGTGTCTATAATTCAAATACAATCACCAATTTAAAACAGTGTCAGGTACCTAGAAGGTGCTCCCCGTTTGTTGAGTGAATGAGAGGCAGAGAGAAGGAAGAGAAAGAAGACTTGTTCTCTCAAGTATTCATCCCTCCTCCATTTGGAAAGAGATTTATTTGAGGAACATTAATATCACCCTTGGTACATGCCAGGCATAGGAAATGGGAACCCAATTAAGTTGGCATAAAGAGGTATTATCCTAGGCACTTTACAGTCTTATGTAGTCCTCCTAGTAATCCTATAAAATGAGCACTCATATCTATTTTACAAATGAGGAGACTCGAGCAGAAAGAGGTTAAGTTACATTCCCCAGCCAGGTGTGGAGGCTCACACCTGTAATCCCAGTGCTCTGGGAGGCTGAGGTAGGAAGATCACTTGAGAGCAGGAGTTCAAGACCAACCTGCTCAACAAAGTGAAACCCCTTCTCTACAAAAAAGTAAAAACTTAATTAGCCAGGCACAGTTCCAGCTACTTGGAAGGCTGAAGTAGAAGGATCACCTGAGCCCAGCAGGTTGAGGATGTGGTAGCCACGAGCATGCCACTGCCCTCCAGCCTGGGTGACAGGGTGAGACTCCAACTCAAAAAAAAAAAAAAAAAAAGGAAAAACTTAGCCAGGTGTGATGGCAGTGCCTGTAGTTCCAGCTACTCAGGAGGTTGACACAGAAGGATTGAGCCCAGGGGTTTGATGCTGCAGTGAGCTATGATCATGCCACTGCACTCCAGCCTGAATGACAGAGTGAGACCCTGTCTCCCTTAAAAAAAAAGTTAAATTCTCCAATGCTAATTGCTCATAAGTGGTGGGGCTGGGATTTGAACTCAGAAAATTTCGCTCCATAGTTCACACTTTTAATCAGCAATGTGCTGCTTCTCCAAGGGATATGAAGAAGAGAGAGCAGAGATAGAGGGGAAAATTTGTTCCAGAAGAATTGTACTGATCTTTTCACATAGACCACTTTCCTACTGGAACATTGTCTGACTGGGTTATTTAAAAAGACCTGTCTTCAAAAGTTCTGAGATTCTCTCTTCTGCTTGGTCTAATCTATTGTTGAAGCTGTGGAGTGTATTTTGTGTCTTATTCAATGAGTTCTTCACTTCCAGAATTTTTGTTTGGTTCTTTTTAAATATCTATTCCTTTGGTAAATTTCTTGAATTGTTTTTCTAATTTCCTGAATTGTTTTTCTAATTTCTTTGTATTGTTTTATGGACTTCTCTTATATCTCACTGAGCTTCTCATAATTTTGAGTTCCTTTTCTGGTATTTTATGAATTTCTTTTTGATTGGGATTTGTGGCTAGGGAATTACTTTGTTCCTTTGGAAATGCTGTGTTTCTTTGCTTTTTTATGCTTCCTGTATCCTTATGTTGATACTTGCTCATCTGGTGTAGCAGTTTTTTCTAGTTTTTTGAATTTGTTTTCATAGGGGAAGATTTTTTCCTGAAGATGTATCAGTGGTGTTGGTTGGGTAGGGCCCTTTGGCTGTGATTCTGGGTGCTGGAGTAATGTAGTCTCCATATGAGTTCTTCAACTATAAACAGTATAGTGACCTCTGTGGCCTCCTCAATGGTTTAGGGTGTGGTTATAGCGGAGGCTATATGAAGTTGTAATGGGGATGGGGATACCAAGTGGACCAGTCTTGGGGCATCAGTGATGGTGACAGTGGGCTGACTGTGCCTCATGTTTGGCTTGAGGGTGATGAGCACTGGCACTGGTGTTAGTGGGACCAAGCAGTACAGTTCTTGGGCCTCCGAATGGCTTGATTGGCTGGCAGCAGTGGCAGCAGTGGACCTGATGGGTACGTGAGTTCTCAGGTCCCTGGGCAGCCAGCGTGGAGTGTGTAATGGCAGTGGCAATGGCAGAACCACCCTCTGGGTTCTGAGCTGTGTGCACAGGTGCTGGGAGTGATGGTTGTGCTGTCACTGCCCACAGCCCCAGACACCAGCTCATAGGTTCCCTTGCTTTCTGAACCATGTGGAACGGGGAGGGACCCTGCTTTTTACTTAAAGGGCTAAGCACAGAGGTCATAGCACTAGTGGGGTCACGGTTGCTACCCACAGCCCAGACAGACAGCTCCCAGCCTTGGGCGTGCAGATGGGGAAGGGCCCTGCTCAGCCCCAGCCCATGCCACTCAGCCTGTGGGAGGAGATTCCACTCTTTGCTTGCAAAGCCAGCAGAGCTTGTGCCCTTGCTGGGGCAGAGTCACTTTCCATAGCCCCAGCAAGGAGGCTCTTGGCTCTTCCCTTGTCCTAGGGGCTCTTTGTGGGCACTGCACTGCCCCTTCCTGTGGAGTAGGACGTCCTGTGGGCTAGACGACAAGGGTCCCTGCAGCACCTTTGGGTCCAACCGGTGCCGTGTGGCCCCCTGTGAATGCTGGGGCGTCAGTAGGAGCTCCAGGACTGGACGTGTGGGGCTGTGGGTCCCAGGGCAAGATGCGGTCCCGATGCTGCGCTCCCACTGTGGTCCCTGTAGCTGCTTAGGCCTGGGCGGTGAGTCACCCAACACGAGTTTGTTTGGTGATGCCCTCACTGTGTCTCTAGGCCAGCGTCCACGCTAGTGTCGGGGCTCCTGTGGGTAGAGAAGTCCCTCTCCCCATCCCCAGTTCGGATGGCAGTGGTCCACAGTAGGGGTGCAGCCACCCCAGCCCTCACTCCCCCTTTCCCCCAGCCCCCAGCCCCTCCAACTCTGACCAGTTTCCACCTAGCGGCCACTTACTTCCTCCTCCTTCTGTGATTCAGGGTTTCTGTGTTGGACTCCAGTGTTCCCACCTGGATGTTCTATTTGAGGAACCATCATCTAGTGGTCAGTCTGATTCTTCTTTCTAGAGAGGGAAGGTGTCTGATGTCTTTAGTCAGCCAGCTTGAATCAGAATGTTGCCCGGGCTCAGTGCAGTGGCATTATCATCACTCACGGCAGCCTCCAGCTCCTGGGCTCAAGTGATCCTCCTGCCTCACCCTCCTGAATAACTGGGACTACAGACACACATCGCCACAACTGGCTAATTTTTTTGCTTTTTGTAGAGGTTGGATCTCTCTATGTTGACCAGGCTGGTCTCAAACTCCTGGCCTCAAGTGATTCTCCTGCCTTGGCCTCCCAAAGCACTGGGATTAAAGGGGGAAGCCACTGCACCAGCCTAGAGGATAGTTTTTTGTTTTGTTTTGTTTTTAGAAGAAAATGCTAATTCCTAGAAAACAGAAGAGGAGGAACAGCTGGGTTCCAATTTTACCATGTGTAACTTTTCTTAGGTGAACGTGCCCAATGGTTGTCCATGTGTTGTCTGGTCTCAGTCTAGTCCTGAGACACTGGGGAAGACTGTGGACCTAGGAAAGTTCTTCAGGACAGGGAAGAGCTGCTCCTGTACTTGGGCCATGCCCAGGAGGCCACCCTTCCCATGTTGTCACTCTCTGCAGCTCTCCACCTTGCTCTGGGACGCTGGGCAGGTGTTCTGGCCACCCTTCAGGTTAGAATAAAACCCAGAAAGAAGAGAAGGGAGCACGGCCTTGGAGAAGAGAAAAAGTCTGGAATCATAATTCCATCAGAGACCATGTCACCACAGCAGAGAAGCAGCGTTGTCAATCCAGGGCTCCTCACACTCCATCACCAGAGGGCAACTTACAGCCAAGGAGGCAAAGCATGCATGGTGGGAGGGAGCTTGCAGGACCCACAGCAGCCTTGGAAAGCTGACTTTCTATTCCAGCTTCCAATCCATTAAGTCTTGAATTTTACTTTTATCAGATCTGTTTGTTTTGCTGTGAAATGTTTTAAAAGACTAGCCATTGAGCAAAACGGATACTCCAAGCAGATCCACTGTATTCATCCATGACTCTCCTGCAATGCTCATTCCAACTTAAAAGCTCATTCCAACTTAAAAGCACAGATTGGTTCTTTTCTTTAGTTTTGCCTTAACATAAAAGTTCCTCAAACTTCAAATTATTGAGGAAAAAAAAGTTGTTAAAAAGATAAATGGCTGGCCGGGCACAGTGGCTGATGCCTGTAATCCCAGCACTTTGGGAGTTCGAGGTAGAAGGATTGCTTGAGCCCAGGAGTTCAAGACCAGTCGATCAACATAGGAAGACATCATCTCTACCAAAAAAAAAAAAAAAAAAAAAATTTAGATGGATGTGGTACACACATGTAGTCCCAGCTACTTGGGTGACTGAGGCAGGAGACTCTCTTCAGCCCAGGAGGTCATAGCTGTTGGGAGCCATGATCATGCCACTGGACTCCAGCCTGGGCAACAGAGTGAGACCCCGACTCAAAAAATAAAAATAAACCGGGCTCGGTGGCTCAGCCTGTAATCCCGCGCCTTGGGAGGCTGAGGTGAGTGGATTGCCTGAGCCCGCGGGTTCGAGACCCACCTGGGCAACTTGGCGAGACCTCATCTCTACAATAAATAAAAAAATTAGCCGGGCTTGGTTGCGCACGCGTGTAGTTCGAGCTTCTTGGTCGTCTGTGGTGTTAGGCTCTACGGAGCCCTTCCGGTTGTGGCTGCGGTGGCTGGGAGCGGCCACTGGACTCCAGTCTGGGCAACGGAGTGAGTCT
>CAUYQG010159465.1:0-19075 GCA_963574415.1 Tarsius wallacei | reverse complement strand
CACGATTACAATAGAAACACTAGTGATACCATCTGAACAAAAGCAATGATTTATTGGTAATGGCAATGAATGAAACATCGACAGTCTCTGGCGAGAATCAAGCAATTATCCAGGAGCTGAAGATCTGATTGCAACATGGTCATGCAGTGTCTTTTAACCTTAGTGGCTTTCTCCTTTTTTGCCAACTACTCGTTTGAAGTCATTCATATTTGTTGCCTGAACTGGAGTACCAATAAAAGTAACATATGAAATTCTTGTTGTTTCTTCTTCACCTTGATTGGACTGAACAAATATAGTTACACTGTTAACATTCTGAAACGACATAACGAAGTGGAACAATGCCATCTTCTTTAATATCATCCTCTGTCAGTTCCAGAGCTTGTGTAGGTTCACTTCTTGCTGCCTCTTCAAAATCCATAGATCGGGGTAGGTTGATAAAAATTTTTATATATTTAGGACCCTGACCAATATCTGGCCCTTGAAATTACATGGAATAAAGCTTAACAGGTTGATTGAATGCCAACAGTAATAAGTAGCTGTTCATCACAGTCAGATTCCAAAAAGGTCGTGTCTTTTCGTAAACAGTTGTCAAATCCATGCTCATCACTTTCATTAAGACACCAACCAGGCTTGTTAATGAAAGGCATTGAATCCATATAGCCTTTTGGAATATCTGTGTTCTTATTGCTTCCAGGGTCATTTTCTAAGTGCTGCTTGATTTTTTCTTCTAATCCGACAGCATCTGCTCTTTGATATTGATCAATTCTCACTTTGTTTCGAAAAAACAAAAACATAGGTGCGGCTGATATATTGTTGGTGGCAGCTGTTCCCTGACACTGATGTACATCGACTTCCAAGAAAACAGCCTGTGGATATTTATTACTCATAGAACTGAATGCTGGGGCAATCCTCAGACATGGTCCGCACCATCTCATGGTGAACTTGACCACGGCCAGCCTGGAGCCCGCGCCCCTCAGCTCGGGCTGGAAATCCGGGTCGCTCCCGACTGGCTTCACCCCCACCATCCTCGCACAGAGCCCCGAGGGCCCACCGCGACGCCGCCGGCCTCGAAGCGGAAGGAGAAGGCCAGCCGGGAGAGGAAGGAGAGAGGCTCGGGAAGGCCGAGGCCTGGACGGAAGGGATGGCGACCGCGGCGTCTCCTCCCGGGGCTCCCGTATTCTCCTTCTAAAAGAGCACCTGTCATGCACCGTGGTACACATTTGCTTTCATTTGTTATTCCTGCTAGACCATGGCATATTTGTGTCTTAATCATTCCTGTATCCTCAGAATAGGTGCTTAATACACATTGAATTAAAATGAAATTAACAAACAATTGTGAAGGGACAAAATATGATGCAAATACATTTAAAGTCACATCCAAAATAAGCTTCTCACTCAACCTGCCCAAAAAACTCAAAATCTATAATGACAGTAATATCCATCTGTTAATAGCTTTATAATTTAATAAACATATTATTCCACAAAGCCATATTTTCTAATTAATTCCCAACTTTTTATTTTAAATAATTTGCAGATTTGCAGGAAGGCTCAAAGAACAGTCTGATAGATACCCATACATTTTCCATCTAGACTCACCAAGTGTTAACATTTTGCCACATTTGTTTGGTCTCTACATACACACATACACACACACACACACACACACACACACACACAATGTTTATTCTTTGAAAGTAAGTTACAGACATCATGACACTTTCCCCCTAAATACTTTAGCATATATCTTCTAAAAATATGGGCATTTCTCAGTATTTTCATACCTAAGACATTTTACCACGTATTCAAAAAATTTATTGAATATGTTGTCCATAATCAAATTTTCCTGATTCTCTTAAAAATGCCTATTGTATTATTTTCTATTCCAGGACCCAATCAGGGAATACACAAGGCATTTAGTTGTTGGGTCTTTTTTTGTCCCCTTCACAAGTTTGTCTTTTCTGACATTGACCATTTGAAGGGTCCACAATGTTCCAGTCTGTTCTAACTCTTCATTTTCTATCACAGAAATCATCGCAGACTCACAGAACATCCCACAGTCTGAATTTGTTTAATTACTTTCTCTTTATTTGACTCAGGTGGAACATTCTTGGCCAGGTCACTACCTGGGTGGTATTTCCATTGCAGTGTGTCACACCAGGAGGCACATAAAGTCAGGTTGCCCTGCTAGTAATGGTGCTAAGTTTGATCCCTTGCTTTAAAAGATCACGATCATAAGTTACCTTTTTTACTTTTGTAATTAGTAAGTAACCTGTGAGAAGACACTTTGAAACATTTCTTTTTATTAATGAAATTATAAATGTTCCCACTATCTGTGTACAAAATAAAAATGTTTTATGACAAAATAAGCCGCAAAATATAGAACCAAGCAATTACATTTACTTTGACAATCTTATCCAATGAGCTAATTTTATAGAGTTTGCTTTTTAAATGAGAAGGAAAGGTATACAATTTAATTCCATCTTAGTAACCTGGTTCGAAAATTTTTTACGAAACGAAGTACAATCCTCATAAAACAGTCAAGGCCAGTGATGAAAATACAACTCAGCTGGCCTGAATCAAGATCCTTTTAATCTTTGTCCAAAGAGCACATCTGCCAGTGGTTCAACAGGAATACTTCTTTCTTCTGGGTTTATCATCACCCTGTGCTGAAAGACACAGTCCCTGGCACCATCAGAAAGTGTGTGCATGGTTTAAGCCTAAGAAGACTCTCAGCTTCTCTTACTGGCTCCCAAAAGCACCCACTCACCTGGAGGGAGGAAAGTAGATCATTCCAGAAACTTACAGGAAGGGGCCCAAGGGAGTCCCTAGGTCTTCTCTCACGGGAGCATCTCTTTCTAAGAGAAAACCCACCACATTACTGACGAGTCCTGGCCATTAAAGTTTCCTCTGTATTTGCCAAAAACTTTCTCTCATCAGCCCTCCTTCTCCTTTGGAGTAGAGCAGATTTCTACTCATCCCACATGACAGCCTGCCCAGAATTTAAATGCCCATATCATGTCTCCCTAGGTTCTTTTTGCTTATTTTTTTATTATTTATTTATTTTAAAGATGTGTAGTACAATTCTGGGTTAGGTATACAAATATTCATTATGCAGGTACCCTTGTTGATGAGGTGTGCTCCCCTCTTCCCCAGGCAGATTCCCACTCCTGCCAATCCTTCTTCCCCATCCCCCTCCCAGCAGTTTCCCGCTACTGCCAATCCTTTTCTTATAGTATTACGATAATCGTTCAAGGTCCGCTTATGAGTGAGAACATGCGATACTCAGTTCTTTGTTTCTGTGAAAGATCACTCAGTATTACAGACTCTAAGTCCATCCAGGTTGCTGCGAAGTTCATGATTTTGTTCTTCTTTATGGCTGTGTAATATTCCATCGTGTATATGTACCACGTTTTTTTAATCCAGTCCTCTTCCTGGGTTCTTGATTCTAAGCAATCAGAATTCAAGTTAGCAGGAGGCAAAGATTAGGGCAGGAATTAGGGGCGATGGGAGAGGAGAGAGGAGAGGGGATAAGGAGACTCTCACTTCCTGATTAAAAATAACCACAAGAGCCTGGGAAATAAAACTCCCTACCCAAAACTTAATGTAAAGACTTGGACCACCACAATAACTTGGAAAATGATGATCTTAATGAAAGATTACACTTAAAAAAAACAGGAGGGCAAGGCCGGGTGCAGTTGCTCATGTTTATAATCCCAGCACTTTGGGAGGCCGAGGTGAGAAGATTGCCTGAGCCTACAGGTTCGAGACTAGAGTCGGCAACTTGGTGAGACCGCATCTCTACAATTAAAAAAAAAAAGTTAGCCGGGTGTGGTGGCATGTGCCTGTAGTCCCAGCTACTTGGAAGGCTGAAGTGGAAGGATCACCTGAGTCCAGCAGGTTGAGGCTGCGGTGGCCACTGTACTGCAGCCTGGGCGACAGAGTGAGACTCCAACTCCAGGGGAAAAAAAAAAGGAGGAGAAGATAAGGAGAAAGGAAAACTCCTGTATCTACATTTTATACTGATAAGTTTTTAGCACCCAGGCAGGGGGAGATTATTGGCATACAGCAGGATTTTCAGTCCTTGTGGACTTTATTATTCCCTAAATAGACATAAAGTGAAAAACTTGAGACCAAACTGTAACTCAAGAGCATTAAATCCATAACTAGCAATTTATAAATAGATTTGGTGATGAATATTCATCAGCTGAAGTCTACTGGAACCCAAGAACTCCGAGCTCCATTTCACAGTTGAGTCCTGACTCTTACCCACTCTCTGGAGCTAGGCTCAGCTGTCAGGAAGTTTTTTCGTCTGGGGCCTGGTTCTTCTTAAAAATCTCACTTTTTCCCATTCACACTTTTTTGTTAATTTACAAGAAAATTAGGTGTGGCATTTGATTCACTCACCCACTGACAAACCCTATAGAACAAGGGAGATCAGACTCAGATGGGGGATTTCTTCAAAGGCAGGCAGATTTAATTAACTCAACTTTAATAACCAGCAACCAAATTACCAAAATCCTCCTTAAATCTATTTACGCTTTTTTAAACCAAACAACTTCTAAAAATATATAAATTTTTTGTAAAAGGCTTACCATAAGTAGGCATCAACAAAATACTTCTCTGTGGTGATAATCTGTCCTAAATCAGATTCTAAATAATGTTATTGTCATTTTTCATAAATAAGTCCATGCCCTCCATAATGTTCTAGTTTTCTCCTCCTGGCCAATATGTTTCTATCTAAACGTTTCTAGTCCATACGCATAATGATTCTTTCCTACTCAATTGTTGCATCTGTTCCTTTCTCCCTCTGTTACATCTTTCTTAAGGTCCAGCATTCTTGGCTAACTCAGAGTTTTACCTAAGGCTAAAATTATTCTTCTGGTGGTTATTCCAGTGACTGAATCAGGACACTTCAGAAACCTTTTTGGCTGCAGTGTGCATATCTAAAGGGCATAAGGAAGCTCACTTAAATGAGCTCAGGGTATTCATTTTTATTTGTCAGAATACTTATTTTGGGGATGAGTTTTAAGTTGAAGGGTCATTTCAGATCAGCTGAGCTACGGATTAAATAGTCTTCGGAGAACTCTCCCTTTGGCCATGGCTGTCTTTACTTTCTGAACACTAAATCTTCTAATGTGGTAGTTGTCAAGGGGATGGTACCCCTGTCTGGGATGTTTGGAAAATTGAAGGAGACATTTTATTGGTTGTCACAATGACAAGCCCAAATAAGGTAAGAGACAGTATGTCTGCAGAGGCATCAACTTGCCCCCTGGGAAGGTCTTAGCTCAGTTCCAGGACTGGGAGGCTGCTTTCTGGGTGCTTGAATCCAACAGAAGAGACTCTGGGCAGCTGTTCTGGGTATGGCTGGAGAGGAGGCCGTGCCGGAGGTTGTTTGTTTGACTTCCAAGGACCTGAAAGCCCTTGCCACCATATGGATCTTGCTAGGAACAGAATGCAACTCCAACTTTAGAGCTGAAAAGGGCCGGACACGATGGGTTGTACCTGTAATCCCAGGACTTTGGAAGGCCAAGCCAGGAGGGTTGCTTGAGCCTAGGAGTTCGAGACTAGCCTGGGCAACAAAGTGAGACCCCCATCTCTACAAAACAGTTTTAAAAATTAGGCAGCCGTGGTGGTGCATGCCTGTAGTCCCAGCTACTCAGGAAGCTGAGGTGAGAGGACTGCTTGATCCCAGGAGTTCGAGGATGCAGTGAGTTACAATCATTCTGATGCACTCCAGCCTCGGCAACAGAGCAAGACCCTGTCTTTAAAAAATAAACTTAATTTTTTTTTTTTAAAGAGGCTGAAAATGCCAGCTTTTCGAGCTCCTGTGGCAGTTTGGATACACAACCCTGCTCAGTAAATGTAGGTCTTCTTCCAAGACTTTGCATCTAGGACAAGTGATACAAAAAGGCAGGGACACTAAAGAATTTTTTCTAGAAGCAGTGGAGCTGGCAGTGTCATCAGGCTTCCAGAGACAGTGACTGATCCTGACAGAGGCCTACTGAGTCCAGTGGCCAGACTCAGGGCTGACATGTGGTCAGGACCAGCTGCAACAGACAGCATTCAACCACTGCCGTGGGCTGTGGGCCTTACGTCGTTGTGGTCCCGACTGGGCAGCTTCTCTGCTTCCGCTCATTTTCCGAACCCTGACTCTCCATGCTCCTCAAACTTCCCCTGCCCCGCCTCTGCCCCTCCACCCTTGAAAATTACTTTTTCTCTTTCACTGGTAAAATCAAAACCACAAAAAAAGGAACCGCTTTCCTTACTCTCCCACATCTCGGAGCACATTTGCATTTAAACATCCTCTCCTTCTTCTCTCTGCACAAATGGAGGAAGAATCAAAACCTGATCCTGGCTGGGCCTGGTGTCTCACACCTATAATCCCAGCACTTTGGGAGACCGATGCAGGAGGATTGCTTAACCCAGGATTTTGAGATCAGCCAAGGCAACATAGTGAGATCTCATCTCTACAAAACATACAAAAATTAACTAACACGGTTGTGCACATCTGTAGACCTAGTTACTCAGGAGGCTAAGGCAGAAGGACGGCCTGAGCCAGGGAAACTGAGGCTGTGATGAACCATGATCACACCACTGAATTCCAGTCTGGGCAACAGAGTGAGTTCTTGACTCAAATAAAATAAAATAAAAGCCAATTCCTCTCTCTGCACTCTGGATCGCACTCCTCTAACTTCTGTAGGGAGCTGCCAGCCATCAGTTTTCAAATGTCTCTCCCATCCTAAAGAAGGGAAAATGCCTCTCCTTCCATCCAAATCCTCTTCCGGCCCCACCCACCTCTCTTCTCCCAACACATCTACACTTCCATGACTGTGCACTGGCTCGCTCCTCCCATTCACTCAGAGCTCAGGTCCCAGCCCAGTCTCACCTCCCTCCATACCCTATCTCCCTCTTCTACCACTGACTGCCAGTTTCTATCTGCAGTCCGGAATTCTCACATACACTTCAGAGCCATGTTTCCAGCTGTCTACTCGACAGCGCCCCCTGGAGGTACCTTGTTTCCACCTCAATTTAATCTGACCCAAACTGAAGCCTGTCCCAGCCCCCTAGAGGCCTTCAACTCCTACTTCAGCTTCTGGTCTCAGTTGAGCCTTGGCTCTGGTTAGTTGTCTGCATTTTATGCCTCATGGAATCCTGTGCGTCTCCTTTAAAACGCTCCTCACTAAGGCAATTAAATAAGTGCTCATGTCTAGAACGTATGTGGCCTAGTGAATACGGGATGTGTGCTCCATTTTCTGCCCATTTATGAACTGCAGCAGGAATCCTTTGGTCACACACACCTGTAGGCCAGGGCAGGGCCCTCACTCTGCCTGGATGAGGGCGATGCTGGGAATTGGCCAAAACTCTTAGGACTTCACTCATTTGGCATAAAACAGGACCCTCAAAGTCACTTTCCTGGTGATGAAAATGCGCAACCCCAGATTAACGCTCGGATCAGACACCAGAACTATCCTTGAGTTCCAAATCAGAACCCCCCCCAACCCCCACCCCCGCCTTAAGTGCTCCGGCTCCCATGAGGACCCCTAGCAGGCATTCTTCATAGCGGGACAAATGTGTGGGGGAAGGGTGACGTGACGTGCAGGGCAGAGGGACCCAGGCTGTGAAGGGTCTCCATGGAATGGGGTGAGGAAGGGTGACTGAGTGAGAGTGAAGTGCCGATGGACTTCATGCCTGATAGAAGGAAGGACATGAGGAGAACTGGGTCTGTGGCCTGCTCAGCATCAAATGCCCTTGAGGGAATTGAGCTGAACTTCCCTGAGCCTCAGTTTGCTGGAATCCATCTCTGAAACGTCACTGCTGGGAACTAGAGCAAAGATGGAAACCCAACCCAGAAGGGACATGAAACAGGAACCAGGGAGGTGGGCAGGGTGGCCAAACAGATGCACCATAGAAGTTGCAGGTCAAACAGTGAAAATGGAGTCAATGGCCCACACCAATCAGCTCTGGGCATACCCAGCAAGCATGAGAGCAGCATATTCCCACCCTGCCACTGGCAGAGAAGGGGAATAATTGGGGGAGGGGGAAACATTCTCCATGCCAGCAAGGACCATCCTCTAAAAACAATCCAGCCTCTGAGGAACCGAGGTCTGGGTCTGAAGATATTCAATGGCACTGAGTGGCTAGGCATTGTGGAAAACAGGGCCTGGGTTGGAGAATGGGGGGAGGGGCCACTCCCAACCTCCATACAGTGAACTACCCCTGCATACTGTCCTGGGGCCCATCCATCTCTGCTCTCTCCCTTAATCTCTCCTTCCTTTGTCTTCCTTCCTTAAGCCTTTCCTCAATTCTGGGAGCCTTCTTTGCTCTTTGAAACCCAAATGCTACACAGAAAAGAGACAATATTTTTTCCTAAAATCAGGGGTTTATACCATCCCATCTTGCAAATGTGGAATAGTAATGCTATTACCACTAAATTAGTTTTCAAGGTATAGTTTAGGAGGTAATTATTATTTGTAATATTTGGCATGTTGCCCAGGCAGGTCTTGAACTCCTGGCCTCAAGGACTCCTCCTGCCTTGGCCTCCCAAAGTGTTGGTATTACAGGCCTGAGCCACCATGCCCACTTATCTGTAACATTTGGAAAAAATGGAATCTGAGTTCTAAGTATTTATTTTAACTTTTGGTACACACCTTACATATAGCTGTATATGATTTCCCTCAATGCAATATTTTATCTAGTAATACAATACTAAAATGTGAAAATATGATCAATGTGAAAGATCACCTCACTAATGACCATACAAATGCCAACTCTGTAGCAGTCAGAAGCAAATAAATAGATTCACATACAGCAATATGGATGGACCTTTATAACATGAAGTGCAGGAAAATGAAACATCTAACTAGATGTGATAGCATATTTATATAAATTTTTAAAAGCATATACCTAAAACAGCACTTCACATTTGTGGTCAGTGTTTGGTGATGCTTGCTGTGCAATCTAAGAGATCAAACTGGGAGATTCGCTCAATCTCTGTGCCCTAGTACCCTTGTCTGTATAAAGAAATAATGATAGTACTTGATGGAGTTTTTAAGAGGACCCAATAAAAAGAATCCCTCTTTCCTATCTGATTTTGAACCAATTATGAAATCAGACAAAGGAGCAGGACAAATGAAAGCAAAATATTGCCTTTATTTCAGGTGATGCTAGTTATCAGAGGATGCAGGTTGTAGTTGTTGATGGTGGACACAGGATTGGACACCCTATGGCCAAGAGTCCCAGGCGGCTCTGATAGAGTGAAGCAGAGAAGAGCACCCCACTCTGGCTGGGGGTTCTTCCAAGGGACAAGGCAGTCTGCGTGCCCAGCTCTGGATTCCACATGCCACCCAGGAGAAGAAGGGCGGAGAGGGGCCAGGAGCATACCCAGGTGGGGCCTCCTCCACATAGAAAGAGATATCAGTGCACACACACCTCACAGGGTTGGGGTGAAGAGTGAGAGTTGATTCCTGTGGAGCTGTTGGCACAGGGCCTGCCACACAGCAGGTGCTTAGTCCATGGGAGTGAGTGCTCCTCAGGGGACACGCGTGTTTAAGGATAAGTAGCAAAGACATTAGAGTAGAGCTTATCAAGAGGGAGGGAATGGGAGGTGGAGAACTAGCATTTGTTGAGGAGTTAGTATATGCCAGGTGAAATTGATTCCATGTTTTGTAGCCTTCATAATATCTCTAATATGTCAGTACTATTATCTCCATTTTACAGATGAAGAAACTAAAGTTTGGAGAAGATGCAAAACATGTCTATAGTCATGGTGATGAGGTAACAAAGCCAGGACTTAAACCCACAGCCATCTGACCCAAAAGCCTGTGCTCTTAAGCATTTAGTTACCCTGGTATCTGAGACAGACACAGAGTCAGGCAGAACCCACGTTGGGAAGTTGGATGCTGCAAATCTGCTCACCCTGCAGGTCTTTCCTTCAAGAAGTTTTTCTTCCCTGGGTGATTCCACCAATGCAAAGAGTTGTGGCATAGCCTGATTTTCCAAGCCCCGTGTAAATGTGCCCAAGAAAGCCAATTTCTGCTTATTGATCAAAGAGGAGGAATATAAAGAGTTGCCGGGGTGTGAGAAATTTTGCCCCAATCTCCAGGTCCGTATCTCCCTAACATATGACATTCATTCCCGCTCTTGAGGTCTTTTGGGAGGCTTTGCTCCCACCTCTTCCTGGACCTCATCTTCTTGTGCCAAGGTTCTTGCCTCTTCTGCATTGCCCATCCTGCTGCCCCTCAAGCTTCACCTCAGCTCCTCACTTCCCCTGGAGCCCTGCTGGTCTCTTGCTGCTCACAGTGTGGCCCACAGACCAGTAACCTTGACATTGCCAGGGAGTGTCTTAAACATACAGGATCTATGGGCACAGCCCAACCTTCTGAATCAGCATCATCATTCTAGTAGATGATTCAGATGCACATTAAAGTTTGAAAAGTGCTGGCTCAGCCCATAATACACATTCTTTTTTTTTTTTTTTTTCCATCAGAAGCACATTGCCAGGGCACTCTTTCTCCTAGGGCAAGCTGGTCTCATGTGACTGTCAAGTCAATGTATTACCTCTCCTAAGAACATTAGCCTTTTTGATAGCTTTATCTCCAGCTAAAGGAATTCCAGGCTGGTGAGATGCCTACTCTACCTCCTGAAATGACACCATGCCAACACTGCCAAGTCATCTCTATAGAAAGCTGGCCCTGTTTTTCCTGCCAGCAGAATGTATGTGTTCTCCATTGCCAGAACTATACAACAGCTTGGGGGACAAAATCAGCATCATCAGGCAGCCAAAGTACAATAGATTTGTGTGAATCTATCTACTATAATAGATAAAACATTGAGCTAGAAATTTCAGTGTTGAACATGCTGTAAGCCCCAGTTGTCCTCCAAAGCAAGGAACATCTCTTAACAGGAGAGAAGTAATGACTAGGAAAAAGTACAATGTGGGTGGGAGGGTGTTTTAAAAGGCTGCATCAAGACATCATGCATCACGCTATAAACGCTTATGATGAATCCCTATATATTTAGAATCCCACTGTCAGCTATCAACACACACATTATTATCCTGCTGTCTCTGGAAACATTTAGGAGCAGAAGAAAAAATCTCTGGGAATGAAATAGTACAATAGCTCATGAAGTCTTATAATTAAAGGATAATTTGCTCAAGTGAAGAAAGGCAAATCAATGTTAAAAGGAAACAGCTGAGTAAAAGTAGGTTCTTTGTCCATCAGGGATGGTAAAAGGAAAATTATAATCTGGCACGCTCTTCAGACAGCCTTTGATGCTCAGTCATTCTGCTTGATGGTGAGCCTCTCTGTGACAATCCACTTAGAAAGAAGCAAAATTTAGAAATAAGCCTTAGGCAGCTTATAAAGCTTGAGTGTTTTCCACAGAATTACACTGTACTTCTCAAAATGACTCTGAAATATTTAATACTAGCACATAAGAAATGCTTCTATACGAATACACAAATTGTTCAGGCTTAGGATAATCATAAAGTAAGGGGAAAGGTGTCTTGACAGCTTATTCTAAGTAGAAACAAAATGTATGATGGAAATGAAAACAGCAATTATATTTTAGTGTTTCATCAGTATAGTCCTTGTATTCATCTATATCCCATTTTCTTTAAGAAAAACAGGTGGGAAGGGATTGAGGGCAATGTATAAGAATATAAAGAAAATAGCAATGTGAAATTGCCAAAAATCAAACACAGAAAAAAGGGGTAAAAGAAAAATTATAGGTAGGGATGAAATGCTGAGCCCATAGTGAAGTTTGCACACAAAATGCAGGCCACAAAGCTCTGTCCCTGTATACGGTGAAGCCATCAGTTTGGTCTATCACTAGTAGCCAACATGAAGAGGAAACATAATCCTAGTGTCCACATGTTTTGTTTTGTTTTTTAATGCCCCAAAGAAGCACAGCTATCTCAGGGATTTGCCAAATAGATTGTCACAGAGGAACACTGTAAGAGATGATAAACAACATCACGATGACATTCCATGAGAGGGACAGCAGGTAAAATCAAATATCTACACGGGCCATGAGGCTTCCAGCTAAGCCCAGCACAGACAGAACAGGAAATTTCAAGTACATGATCATCACACAGCACCGAAGGCTGGCCCTGGAGCTGGACTGCTGAGAGAAAATCTTGGGTCTACCCCTTACTACTCTGGGCTTCCATTTCCCCTTCTACAAAACAGGGACCTGCCTTATAAGGTTGTAGTAAGGATTAAGTGAGCCAGTAATAACTTAGACAACTTCTAACATAGAAATTATATTAACATTAAATTCATGTTATATGAGGGAACCAAAAAAAAAAAAACCCTAGAAATATTTTTTGGAGGGCAGGCCCCTTGTAACACAGGTTTCTCCCTCTAGATCAGTGTTCTAGGGACCCATCAGCATTGGTGTGCCAGCTAGCATCTTAAGAGGCTGTGTTTGGCTTCAGTGAATTTTGGGGGGGGGGGGGGATTCTTTCAACGTGTTTGCCCATTTCATGATGGGTGATTTACAAGCACACCTGCCCACACCACACTGACTGTTCAGCAGTTTTCTGACCAAAAATGGCATGATCCCTGTGCCCCACCCGCTCTATTCACCCAATCTTGCCCAAGTGACTTTTTTTGTAGCCCTGGATGAAAAAAGTCCTCAAAGGGAAATGTTTTGCTGATGTGGAGGAGGAGAAACAAAAAATGGCAGAAGCACTAAAAGGCATCACAAATGAACAGTTCAAAAGCTGTTCTGAGCAGTGGAAAAAGTGTCTCGATAAGTGAATTGCATCAAACAGAAAGTACTTTGAAAGTGACTGAAGTTTAAGCAAGTAAGAATAGATACACAATATTTAATAAATAAACTCCTAGTTTTTTGGGTCCCCCCCTTGTATATGCCATATAACTTAGGTTTTTCAGTTCTATATTATTATCTTTTGAAGCAGATGTTCATGAATTTTCTGGCTTATAAGCTTATCTACCACAAAGAAAGGGCAGCATACCTTCTCCCTACCACCTACTTTTCTAAATGTTTAAATTAACACTCTAAATATAAATGACCAAAGGTCCAACTTTTTCATTATGTGTTCAGTATGTTCCCAGTTTTAAAAGATAAACGCTTTTACTCTCTACTGCAAACTGGGTGCATCCGAAAAATATATACACATTTTCAGATTTGTTATCTATATGTTACTTTTAGTTCACCATAATCAGAAGTGTCTGGACATTGATGGTAGTGACCACTATGAGCACCCCTTATAATTGCAGAAGTCAAACATGACTTGTATTCGTCTTCTGTTATCAGTATATGTTGCTTATTACAATTTTAATACAGTTTTTTCCTTTCTTAAAATGTGTATACTTTTTTGGCACCCCTGTATATATGGCTTTGATATATGAGGGACATATGTTAATTGGGCAGACGTAAGTAAGGATCTTTCTGTATCCTCATTCATTCACACTGAAACATACATTGAATTATTTCTGTATAGCAGGCATTCTCCTAGGTATTGGGGACATAGAAAGAAACAGTATATTATTCCTTACTTCATTATAATTCAATTGAGCTCTTTTTCTCTCTCTCCACACATGCCGACACACACACACACTCATATTATGTGTACTTTTCTAAAACTTCTATCTCGTCAATAATTTCCTTTCATTCTCTCAGAGATGCCAGTTAGAGAGTTCTGGCAAATTTCAGACAGTAGAAAAGCATCCCTTGCAAGCCAGAGTGCTGGCTGCCACCCACAGTCCCAGCAGGAGACATAGCCTCCTGGAAGGGAGTGACTGAGGAGAGCTTACTAAAGCAACTCCAGTATTTACCCGGGGGTGAGCAGGGGAAGGGAAGCCCTCTCGGGATAGCAAAGCACCACAGAGCAAAGGAGATCTGAGAACCTTTCCCACCCTGGTCTGAAGGGCAAAAGGAGAGGGCTGGAGCCCAACAGAGATGGAGCTGTAGGAGTCAACTGTCTGCCAGGAGCCAAGACCCTGGGTAGGATGGAATAACTGAGATCCTGCCACCCACACACCAAATGAGGGAGCTGGGGAACAGATGCCCCAATATCGCTGTCCTCCTGCCCTTAAGTACCCACCCACACACCTTCCACTGACCAAACCCTGCCAGAAGCCTGAGGGTAGAGAGCCTATTGCTGCTGCTGGGGAAGGTCAGTCGTGGGAGCACCGGGCAAAGAAGGGAGGAGGGTGGGAGGGGTGGGAGACCATCTGGGTCATAAGAGGGCGTGGGCTATTTAAAGTTTAAGATAATTAGGCCTGGCAGGGTGACACCTGTAATCCTAGCACTTTGGGAGGCTGAGGCAAGAGGACTGCTTGAGTCCAGGAGTTTGAGACTAGCCTGAGCAACGTGGCGAGACCTTGCCTCTACAAAAAAGTTAAAAAATTAGCCAGGCATGGTGGCGTGTGCCGTAGTCGAGATATTTGGAAGGCTGAGGCAGAAGGATGGCCTAAGCTTGGGTGGTCAAGCCTGTGATGGTTGTGAGGTTGTGATTGTGCCACTGCCCTCTAGCCTAGGCAACAGAGACTCCGACTCAAAAAAAGAAAGAAAGAAAGAAAAGAAAAAGAAAAAGGTATAAATAACTAACAAATGTATCTTGAACTCCACCATTAGATCTGAGCCAGAGGAAAGACTTGAGGTAACAGAAAGGAGGTGCAGACTTTTCAGGATGGGACACAGTGTGCATCAATAGCTTTGAAGAAAGGTTACGCTACATGATCTAGAGCAGTGCTACTCCAAGTGTTGGTCTAGGAACTGTGTGTCACTCATCCACAGTGAAGAAAGGTCAGAAATGGAGAGTCAGCATCTGGAAAGCTTTATGACGATTTAAAGGAGCAAGCTGATGTTAAATCTAATTTTTTCAATGAGGGGTATATTTTGTATGTCTTTAGGTTTTAAAGAATTCATGGCTAAGACCTCAAAAGCAAATGCAACAACAACAACAAAATAGACAAATGGGACTTAATTAAACTAAAAAGCTTCTGCACAGCAAAAGAAATAATCAACAGAGCAAACAGGCGAGCTGCAGAATGGAAGAAAATATTTGCAAAGTATGCATCCAACAGAGACTCATACCCAGAATCTACAGGGAGCTCAAACAACTCAACAGCACACACACACACACATACACACACACGCACACAATTTTTTTAAGTGGGCAAAGGACAGAAATTTGGAAAAGACATACAAATGATCAACAAACATATTTAAAAATCCTCAACATCACTAATCATCAGAAAAATGCAAATTGAAACCACAATGAGATATTGTCTCACCCAAGACAAAAAAGACTACTATTAAAAAGTCAAAAAATAATAGATATTGAGGAGAGTGTAGGGAAAAGGTAACACTTCCATACTATTGGTGGGAATGTAAATTAGTTCAATTTCTATGGAAAATAGTATGGTGATTTCTCAAGTAACTAAAAATAGAACTATCATTCGACTCAACAATCTCATCACTGGGTATCTACCCAAAGGAAAATAAATCATTATGTCAAAAAGATACCTGCACTCGTATGTTTATCACGACACTAATGGCAATAGCAAAGGTATGGAATTAACCTACGTGAGGTCTATCAGAGGATAAATAGGTAAAGAAAATATTATATATGTGTGTGTGTATATACATATACACATACACACACAGACACAATGGAATACTATTCAGTCATAAAAAAGAATGAACGCAAGTCTTGTGCAGCAACATGGAAAGAAGTAGAGGCCATTATGTGAAGTGAAATAACTCTGAACCAGAAAGTCAAATACCACATATTCTCACTTATAAGTGGGAACTAAATAAAGGGTATGCGTAGATACAGAGTATGAAGTAATAGATGTTGGAGACTTGGAAGGGTGGAAGTGTTTGAGGGGGTTGAAGGATGAGAAATCACTTATTGGGTACAATGTACATCATTCAGGTGGTGATTTCACTAAAAACCCAGACTTCACCACTATGCAATATATCCATGTAATATAACTGCACTGTACCCCTTAAATTTATACAAATAATAAAAATATTTTCATTTGTCTAAGAATTTATTTCTGTTGTATTTTACAAAGGTACTGGTCTGTGACAGATGAGAAGTGTTAAAGTTTTTGACATGGTTGGTTTGAGGAGGACTGGTCTACAGCAGCCCTTTGCAAATCTTAAAGGGTGTGAGGGCCACTTGGGGACCTAAAATGCAGGTTCTGATTCAATAAATCCAGGTTGGGGCTTGGAATTGTGTGTTTCTAACCAGTTCTCAGAGAATGCAAATGCAACTGGTCCAAAGACCTGCACCTATGTGTTTATTGTAACAGCAAAGATATGGAATCAGTCCTCTGTGTCCATCAATGGATGATTGAGCAGCAAAGGTCAGAATTACCCAGGCTGAAAAGAAGCAGGGTTTTCAGGGACAAAGAAACCTCACAAATGAAGTTTGCCCTTGGGTTGAGTGGTAGTTTGTGTAGCCTTGAGGTGGTGGGGGCACACAGACTGGTAGAAATGGAAAAGGAAGGAAAGACAGTGGTGTTCAGTCATGAGTGGAGGCCAGGTTCTGGGCTGTGCACCCTCACCCTCGTGAGAGCTGTCCCTGCTGCTCTGCCTGCTGCAGTCCCTGTGCTAGAGACACCAGCTGGATTCCAGCTGCCTATACCCACCTGGGTCTGGCAATTTAGAACAATCCTCAAGGGGGAAAGAGCCTGCCTCTCCCAGCTCCAGGCTTCCTCACCCAACTTGCCATCTCCATCTCTCTGGGAGCTCCTGGGACACTGTTCACAGCAGGAAGTACAAGGGAAGGTGAGAGTCTCCCCAGCGAGGATGATTATGAGAGGCAGGAGAAAGAACCAAATGTTCCATGCTGGTTACTCTGTGACATTGAGGAACAACAGAGGTAACCATGCAATCTCATCACTCAGAGTGCTTAAAACATATGGAACAGAGTATATCATGTGTGATGCGAATATGGAATTCCTAAACCATAGCATGTGTGCTTTCATGGTTTGAGAGTCAAAGAGAGGAGTGCAAATAGCACACAAGTTTGCTCTTAAGTGAGAGAGAGAGAGAGAGAGAGAGAGAGAGAGAGGGTATGAGGTAACTGTCTGGACATAAGACTCTTTCCTTCTATACCTGACTTCTTTCTGCCAGCTCCCTCAGGGAACAGCCTCTGGCCAAGGCTGGTCTCTTAAGGATATGCATATTCCCAGTAATGAGTCACGGGATGTAGGTGATGGAGCAGAGTCCTTAATCAATGTAATTGTAAACACCCTATAGCCTATTTGAATAATTAATTTGCTTGATTATAAAATGGCTTGCTGTACTGTCCTGCAATGTGGATTCTTTCTTCACTGACCGGCTGCCATCAGTGCCTCCTGCAAGTTCCAATAAACCACTGTCTTTCCCTACTGGACCTCCAGGTGACATCTGTGGGATAGATAAAGAACATCACACACAAGCCCTCTCAGAGTTGGAGCTACCACATTACACAGGGGCATAAGGCACCCTTCACTGCAAGCTACATGTTAGAAGAGAACCTTGTGAAAAAGAGTGGCAGAAGCTGCCGGCTGGAGGGAACAAAACCTGGCCCCTCTGGTCTGGCTCAGGGAGCTGCAGGAGTCCTGGAGAAGCAGGATGGTCACGCTGTCTGTGCCCCAAGGCCACTTGGTGGAGAGGGCAGTGGATACAGTTGGACTGGCCAGGCAAGGAGCCTAGTCCTGCTGGAGCCTGCATTCATGGGGAGCCATGCCCCTCCTCACACCCCTCCCTGCCCCTCACCTCCCTCTATACACATACTCCCCACTGACTCTGCAGGCCACTGCCCTGCCAGGCCAGGGACACAGCACAGCACCTCTCCCCAAGGCTGACAGTGACCTCAAGAAAAGAATGGGTGTTATACCATACTTAGAAAAGGTGGTTTTGTTTTGTTTTTGTTTTTTTCCCAAAGTAAGGAAATGCAATGGGAGAATGTAAAGTGAAAACTCATAATAGGAGAGAATCACAGACACACAAATTGGGAAAGAAGAGGAATCAGGAAGAAAAAAGTAGCAAAAGGCAGTTTGGTGGAGGAAGGCTACAGGGTAACAGGCAGAAGTAGGGGCCGGGTCTGTGGGATGCTGGCAGGTGCCCTGAGGATGGGGGGCGGGGGGAATGGGAGGAGGGGGCATCAAGCTCAGTGATGCCCACAAGACAGAGCATTTAAATAACTCAAGCTTTCATGAACTGTCATGAAGAATTCATGAAATTCAGTTTTTCCTTATATATGCTTTTCATTAATAGTAGTAGGAAAACGGCCATGATTTAAAGCCAAAATATGCTTGAAATCTCAAAAGTTTCACAAGGGAAGAAACATATAAAGTAGTTTTCAAGATTAGCTAAGGAATAAAATATGCTCCTTTTAAAAAAAAATCAATTTCCATTTACCGAGCATTTTTCTGATTCTGTTGGCATTAAAAGATCCCTAGCAAGCCAGCCTCATTCTGAGATGAAACACTCAGAAGCTCAGTTGGGGGGATGGAGGGCATCAGGAGAGTGCCAAAGAAGTTTCTTCATCAATCACTCAGATCCTACCAGAAATCATTGTTCCTGTTGTTCTTCTTCTGATGAATCCTTCTTTTTTCTCCAAAGGGGAAATAGCACTGTAGCTTTTCTAACTCTAAAAGCAATACATGCTTATTGGAAAAAATACAGATGTAATGGGTCACGTGGATTGAGTTCTTACAGTTTGTGAGACACAATTCTAAGAGTTTCTTCTGTATCATCTTCTTAATTCCTCACAAGAACCCTATGAGGTTGGTACTAGGTTCATCCCCATATTTCTTTTTTTTTTTTTTTTGAGTTGGAGTCTCACTCTGTCGCCCAGACTGGAGTGCAGTGGCCGCTCCCGGCCACCGCAGCCTCCACCTGCTGGGTTCCAGCGATCCTTCCGCCTCAGCCTTCCAAGTAGCTGGAACTACAGGCGTGTGCTACCACGCCCAGCTGATTTTTTGATTTATTGTAGAGATGAGGTCTCACTTGCCCAGACGGGTCTCGAACCCGCGGGCTCAGGCAATCCACTCACCTCAGCCTCCCAAAGGCGCGGGATTACAGGCTGAGCCACCGAGCC
>CAUYQG010159463.1:0-15601 GCA_963574415.1 Tarsius wallacei | reverse complement strand
GATCTGTCCAGGGTTGTGAGTGGGGTATTAATGTCCCCAGCTATGATAGTGTTATAGTCAAGCTCTTTTTAAAGTTTGTCTAGAAGCTGCTTTATGAACACTGGGGTTCCTATTTTGGGTGCATATATGTTTAGGATGGATATTTCTTGTTGATGGATTGAGCCTTTTATCATTATATAGTGACCTTCTTCACCTTTTTAAATTTTTGATAGCTTAAAGGGCATTTTGTCTGAGATTAAGATTGCAACTCCAGCTTTCTTCTGTGTTTCATTTGCCTGAAATTTTGCTTCCCATCCTCTTGCTTTGAGTCTGTGAGTGTCCTTTCTGGTGAGATGAGTCTCTTCGAGACAATATATTGTTGCCTCATGATATTGTATCCATTTTGCCATTCTATGTCTTTTCAGTGGTGCATTTGGTCCATTCACATTCAGGCTAATTATTGAAATGTGAGAGTTTATCCCTGTCATGAGGTTCTTATAGAGGTGTTGTTATTCCTCTTTGCTTGTTGTGTTTCTTTTGATTTTTGGGTTGATTCATGTGTGCATTTTCAATCTTTTTCCTGTACTCTTGTGAAGAACGATGTCATTCTTTTTCCCTTTTCTTCTGTGTTTAATACTTTCGTAAGTGTTTCTTGAAGAGATGGTCTGGAGGCAGCATAAGTTCCTAGGTATTGAATGTCTGGGAAAGATTTTAATTCTCCCTCACTGATGAAACTTTGCTTGACTGGGTAGGTTATTCTTGGTTGAAATTGTTTATCTTTGAGAACGTTGAATATCGGGCTCCAAGCTTTCCTAGCCTGAAGTGTTTCTTTAGATAAATCTGCTGCTATTCTAATTGGTCTTCCCTGGTAGGTAGTTTGATCTTTTTCTCTTGCTTCTTTAATGACTTTTTCTTTTATAACTGCTTTGTTCAGATGAATTATTATGTTGATATGAGTTGATCTTCTCATTTGTTGTCTTGCAGGGGTTCTCTGAATCTCTTGTGTTTGAATTTTAGAATCACTGATGAGGTGAAGGAAGTTTTCTTGAATAATTTCATGGAATGTTTGTTCCAGGGTGCTCTCTGTCTCTCTTTTTGCCTCAGGAAGTCCAATTACTCTTAGGTTCTTTCTCTTGAAATAATCGCTCATTTCCTGAAGGTTTTGTTCTGTCTTCTTAATCTTCTTTTCTATATTTTTGACAGTTTGGTTTAGTTCTATATTTTGTTCTTCAAGCTCTGAGATTCTTTTTCTTCTGCCTGGCTAATTCTGCTTTCCATGCTTATCAGTTTGGTATTGATTTCAATCACAGTAATCTTTACTGCTGTTATCTCAGTTATCAACTCCTTCCTATTTTCTCCTTGTCTCCTCAATTCTTTTTATTCTCTCTATTAATGTCTTGATATCTGGGTTTGTAGTATGTGACCAGTCATGCTGGGAACTCTTCATTGTTTGCAGTCTGGAGTCTGTTTTTTCAGTATCTGACCTCCCAGGGGTCTGTGTGAGACTTATATTCTTCTTTGGGGTTTTCTTCATTTGTGTAGATTTTCCTCCCCACTTTTTCCTTTTTTTCCTGTCTTCTTTAAATCTGTTGTTCAGGGGTGGCAGGGTTGCTTTTACATCTGTTTTCTCAATCTCCTGTTCTTCCTTGTGTGAATTCTCTGGCTTTATTCAATTCTGACACTGAACTGTAGGTTGGTGGCTATGCATTTTGCAGTTTTGAGATTTAATTGAGGTGGGTTCTGTGATTCAAAGTCTATCTGCAGATCCCAGTATCCAGCGACAGGTGTATGGATACCCTGAACCTACTTCCCATTGCTATGTAGTGGGGGTATAGGTCTGCTCCCTGAAAGTAAAATGAGGTAAGAAAAATGAAAGAAATGGAGCAGGGAGGGATGGAAGTGGATGGGGCAATGAAGTCTCTGCCTGGTCTCTGGGCTCCAGGTGATCTCTGGTTCTACTGCAGGTGGCTCCAGCTGGGGGAGGCAGAGTGCAAGACAGCTGGGCACTGCAGGTCTGTGTGTCACAGTGCAGCTCCGGCCTCTTTTTCTTTCTTTGTTTTAAGGTCCTAAGCTGGAGGCTGGGCAGAGCTGGGTGGGGCAATGCAGGTCTCTGCCTGGTCTTTGAGCTGCTGCTGTTCTCTGGTCCCGCTGTGGCCAGGAGCCAGTGGGTAGGCAGAGTGTGAGATGGCTGGGCATTGCTGGGCAGCGTGTGCAGGGTGGCTGGGGGTGGGACAGTGCAGCAGGCAAGAGAGCCTGGAGATCCAAGAGGTGGGAGTCAAGGGCCTCCCGCATGGTGGCAGCGTGGTGGCAGCTTGGGGCAGGGCAGGATGGAGTAGCCAGGGAGGGGGCCTGAAGCTCTGCAGGGCAGGAACAGAGAGCTTCAGTGAGCAGTGGCAGCTTGGGGCAGGGTGTGATGGTGCAGCCGGGGAGGGAGCTCAGAGCTCTGTGGAGTGGGAGCTCAAGGCCTCAGTGAGTGGTGGTGGCTTGGGGCAGGGCCGGAATGTGCAGCCAGGGAGGGAGCCCGGAGCTCCGTGGGGCAGGGGTTCATGGTTTTTAATCCAGTTTGCCATACTGTGTCTTTGCAGTGGTGCATTTAGTCCATTTATGTTCATGCTGATTATTTAAATGTGATTGTTTATCTCTGTCATGATGTTCTTATAAAGTTTTGTCTTTTTTTATTCTTTTCCTTTCATTTTATGTTGAGCGTGTGGGGGTGAGGGGGTGCATGGGGGTGCGTTCAGTTTTCCTGGATTTGTTTTTTCATTTGTTTGTTGGTTTTGCTGTGTTTTTTTTTTTTTTTTTTTCCCCCAGCTTGTTTTGGTTTTTGTGCATATGTTTAATTGTTTTTTGCTTTGGTTTCTGCTTTTGTCTGTCTGTGTCTGTGTTTTTCTTTTCTTTTCTTTTTTTGGTCTTATTTCATTTTATTTTTCTCTCTTCTCCTCATTGCTGTTACTGTTCCTTGGATTCAGGGGGAACACACATGTATTCATTGCATCATCATATAGAGTGGTGATGGGGAGTAAGTCTTTAGGAACCCATACTACAATCAGTGAATATTGTGATTTGCAAGTAATTGCTGAATTCTAGCTTTCTATCCTGTACCTTATTCAACTCTCAAAACTGCAAGAGACAGCAAAGCTTCCCACCCACAGCCCTGTTTCAAAATAGAACAAATTTAGAATCCTGATCAGGGAAGAATAGAGGACTGAGCAAACATCAGAAGTGAAAGCCTCTCTTACTGCCACTTAATAACAGAATTAAAGAGAAAAGAAAGAGATCTTCCAAAAATGAGGGGAAAAAATGGAGAAGAAGAGGTAATTCCCAGTGTAAAACAAAGAAAAAACACATGAAAAATCAGACCTCGTTGCCCAAACAATGGAAATCACCAACAACTGGCCCCAGAACAACAGGGATTAGGGAATGGATGGAAATAGTGAATAATACTCAAGAAAGACAAAATGCAACACTGAAAGAAATTGTAACAGAGATTTTGGCAATATACAACAGGAAATATATAACAAGATGACAAGCATAGAAAGCAGAATGAATCAAGCAGAAGAATCACAGAACTTGAAGACCAGAATATGGAACTAACCCAATCTGTAAAAACAGAAAGAAAACTCAGAAAGAAAAAACAAAGCCTCCAATAGATATGTGATTATATCTAGAGGCCAAATCTATGCCTGATTGGTATCCCAGAAGAAGAAAGAGAAAGGAAGAACACCTTGGAACAAGTATTCCAGGAAGTTATCCAAAAAAATTTTCCCTATCTCACCAGAGATGTGACCATCCAAACAAGAAATACAGAGAACTCCCACAAGACATTAACTGAGAAGATCAATCCCTAGATACACAGTAGCTTGCCTACACAAAATAGGCAAAAAAGAAAAAAATTATAAAGGCAGCAAGAGAGAAAGGTCAGACTGCCAACTGGGAAAAACCAATCAGAATAGCAGCAGACCTACTGGCAGAAACACTACAAGCTAGAAGGGACTGGAGTCCAATATTCAAAGTCCTAAAGATAACCAATTTCTACCAAGCATTTCCTACCCAGCAAAGTTCATCATCATCAGCGATGGAGAATTAAAATCCTTCCCAGACATCCAATCCCTAAGAGATTATGCAGCTTCCAGACTAGCTCTACAATAGACTCTTAAAAAGGTATTAAGCACAGAAGGAGGAAAAAAAAAAAAAACAGAATGACCACACACTTCCCAAGAGAAAAGGAGAACAGAGAATCAGCACAGAATGCATCCTGACTGCAAACTTGAAAATACACACATACATCAACACAAAAGTTAAAAGAAAACAAATCCAGGAAAACTGAACGCACACACATACACCCCCTCACCCCCACACGCTCAACATAAAATGAAAGGAAAAGAATAAAAGAGAAGAGAAAAAAAAAAGAAATTCAAATCAAACCCTCACACATACACTCACACATACATTAAACTAAAAAAAGAAGAACAAAAAACACAACAAAACAAAAAAAACTGAAAGATGAATACTCAATCATTCACATACACACAAAAACAGAAAACAAACAATGAAAGAAGAAAGAAAAAAGAAGAAAGAAAAAGAACAAAAAAAAAGATGGGGGAGAATGCAAGTAGAACCCTCACATTCACATGAATGCACAAATGAAAAGAAAAAAAAAATAAAAACACACACACAAAAACAAAACAGAGAAAAACAACCTGCTCTCTTGTAGCAGGTTCTGTAATTGTTCCTCTCAGCTGCTCACAGATAAGCCTGTCTGCTGTCATATGTTTGTTGACTGCCTGCATATCTTTCTTTGAATAATATATATTTATGTATACTCTTCTCCCTACTAATAAATGGAAATCCCTGCAGTAAAGTATGACTATGGAAACAATCCTGTACTACCCCCATAGAGTTGTTCTAGTCTTCTGAAATTAACAAAGTGCTGCTGATTGGTTTTTGTTTGTTCTGTATTGTTCTTTGCACATGCTAATTTGTGTTGTGTTGTCTCTTTCTGTTACATGAACCATGATCTATTATATCTCACTGTTTATTTCTAAAAGAGTGTTTGTTATTTCTATTGTTCTTGCATATGCATAGTCCTTTGATAAAAAATATGAGTTTCACTAATTTCTGTATGACATTGGTTTCTCTATTCTTAGGTTATTATGACCACATGATATTTTATTTCAAAATTAGGTGCTTTACAAAGAATATAAAATTTTTTCCACTTTAACATATAAAGAATATTTTAACTTAAAAAAAGAAGGAAAAACAATCTCAAAATAAAAATGTTGGTATAAAATGTTTTTAAAAAAACACAACAGAATGACATATTAGAACCATCAATCTTTATCTTTATTTAAGATAATTAATTTGTCCCATTGTATCATCACACTCCCAACATAGCACAAGATAAAACCAGTGAATTCTGTGGGTATGTGTTTATTGTTACACTTTGTCATAAAAGTGTCACTGATTAACATTCAACCCATAAATATGGGGTATATTTGTGTGGAGTAATATGCAAGAAAGAGGGAGACAGCACAGTTTAAAGGAATACTAAACCCTATTAAAGAATCTCAAATGTATGGTTATTATGTCATTTTAATGTAATTGTTAGATAATTTGTGTTTCCTAAGATCTTCTGTTTGTCTGTGCCCTGATGGCACAAGTATATAAAGAAATATAATGGTCCTATTACACCTTCCTCTTGCCTGTCAAGTTATATAAAATTTTCAAATGCTTATATGTACTATGGGAAATAAAGTTAGTAGAAATATTTGCATTTCCTACTAACTTTATTCTGGCCTCACATAAGAATATAAAGATATATTTGAAATGAATTGGCTCCGCAATTTTTGTTATTAAGGGGAGAACCATCAATTTTACTTAATTCAAAAGTGCAATACTATGTAAGGGGAAAGAGTGTACAATAGAGGATTATAGTTATTAAATGAGCAATTTTTAGATTCTAAAGATAGAACAAAACTAGTATATATCTTCAAATAATAGATTATTCATATTAATGATGAGTTTTTGCTTTAAAACTCAGAAAGTCTTAGGGTAAATATTAATATATATTTTAAATTTCAAAATCTCAAATGCTCCATGACATATTAGATGACTAGTGGATATGACATTGCATTGCAAACAAGAGAGATAAAGATACTTGATTAAAACGTATCAAAACAGCCTCAGAAAATAGCAATCTCATCTTTGAAATTGGCTTTACTTCTTTCAGGGTCCAAGCTAACTCTTGCTCTTTTGATTGTTTGATCAAAAAAAATGAAAATCTGAAAAGATAGTTAATATCTTGTGATAGAATTCTTCACAAGTTGTCATCAAAAGCTTGTTGGAGAGAATACAGTCTATGGAGTTAGACAGATCTGGGTTTTAATCTTGCTTTCACCACGTAATAGTTCTGGGACCTCTGGCAAGTTACATAAACTCATTGAGACTGAGATTTCTCATCTGTAAAACGAAACACAATAGGTTTGACCTCTAGTGCTACCATTTAGCTACGTGACTTTGGTCACTCTATTGCAACACTGTGAGCTCAGGTTTCTTAGTTGTAAGATGGTGGTCATGATAGTACCTCCTTCCAGAGGCATACTAACCAAGTAGCCAATAAAGGATCCTTCCTAGGTCCTATATCTAATTATATATACTTAATTTTATAAATGGATTATTTATAAAATGGTCTTCCAAGTTAAAAGCATCCAGAAAATCTGGATCTTCTTCTGTCCACTTTGTCTGGAAGTTTTAATATTATTATGTTTCATGATTACTATAATATTTCAGGATTAAGTGGATGACTTTATGTTTTGTGTTTGAATCAAAATAGCTACTCAGTTAAAGTTAGCTTTAGTAGTAATATTGATATTTATTACTGTTGTTTTTATTTAGAGACAAAGTTATCTCATTGACCCTGATTGTATAGTTTCTGTGTGTGAAGTTTATGATTCTTAAAATATTTAACCAATGGAAGCTCCTATACTAGTTAATTCTCACCTGCAAAAATTTATCTTTTTAATATACTAGTATATATTCTGTTTGCTAATAAAAATAATAATGGTAATTTGTACTGTCATGATAGCAAGCACTTATTGAGTGCTTATTCAATATGTTGAATAGATCAAACACTCAATAATTGATACTTGTAATAATACTGAAAAATAAAAGTAACAGCAATTAGTCTACACTGACTACTCCTAGAATCAAATATTTGTTAATTTTCATGATGGCCTATGAAATTAACATTGAAATGCAATGAGACATAGATAAATTATGAAATATGCTCAAGTCCTACAGCTTGATGAGGCAGAACTAGAATGTGAATGTAAGTCTATTATTAAAACACTACAGTAACTCTTCATGTTTTTGGAAAACCTAAAATTGTAACTATTTCAGACAGAAGAAGTAATATACTTTAATTCTGAAATATCCATCACTTTTGCTTTTTTTGTTTTCTCAGTATTCATTTCTCCCTTCTTTGGAGACTCTGATTTCATTTTCAGTTGTTACTTCATTTTCACTTTGAGTGATTGTGGTGTGGCTGTTAATCAAACTGTTTTGCCCTCCTCAAGGGTCCCTTTTAGACCTTTAGAAAGCATTGAGAACTTTCTCATGAGGAGACTTGTCTGTCTGACTGATTTTAAGCCATGTTCTTTAGCTTCTGGTTAATCATTTTGAAACAAGCATTAGCTTTTTAAACCCAAGACTCGCTGGATGCTTGATATTCAGAAAGCATTGAGAACATTTTTTAAATGTATGCGAATAGTAATATTATAAAAGACACTCTGTAAGCATAAATTATCTATCTGTGGAAAGCGAGGTTCATATGACAACTGTTTCTGTTAAAATGTTGTTGCTTTAAAAAGTTTATAATATACCTTGAATGAATTAAAAATGTTTGGTTTCCTCTTAAGTCAAAACTTACAAAGCTTAGACTCTAAAATAAGTTTTAATTAGAAAGTAAAAGCCATCTTATATTGAAGTGAAAAGCATCTTCTGTGATGCCGTGTAGTTTGTTGAAACTGTGCTATGTCTTAGACCCCCACATTATTTAAGGATGCATACAGCACCAATACTATACAATAATCTCTGACAGGTGCCATAATCCACTGGGAACATTTAAATTAAGAGAGGAAAGTTTCTCAAAGTAATCATAGATAATTTTTATGTCATGTCTCGCTGATGCTAACAAGCAGTGAAGAGATCTTTAATGAAACTGTGTGATGTGTGAGCCTGATAATTGCTGTGGTCAAATTCTTTAAATCACTGCAAAGCTTTTGAAGGAAGATCCAAATGCCCGTGATTAAAGAAGGCATGCTTCAGCAAATCTGCAAGGAGCCTTCAGCTGTGCATCATTCTGCATCACTCATGGGTTAACTTCCCATACAGGGTATAAAAGATTTAGATATGAATTTCAAATAAAAGAGGGGATTTCAGTAGCAAACACTGAAGACTTCCAGAGAGATATTAGCACTTTTCACCTCTCCTCTCCTTTTCTTTATTAACTTCCACAACATAAATTTATGCAACTTCATAACTTTATCTGCAGAGTACATTTGTTTAGTAGAGCAATTTTTAAAAAAAAAATTATTTTCATGAACAACAACCAGATCCCTCCAGTGCACCATGCTTTATTGGCCTTTAATGCCCTAGAGAATGCTCAGAATGACAGCTAAGTTTTCTGCTTTCAGTAGCCAGTCAATAGTCAATATAGATCGTACCTACCAAGGGAATGAAAATATCCTAAGGACAGTTTTTAAGAGGAAGAAGGAAATCTATTTGATGTGTGGCCTCAACAATTTTGGGGAACTCTAGACATTATTCTCTACTTTTGGAAAATGAAATTTTACAAATGGTATTAGAATGGTGAATTGTGCTGTGATAAACATGCATGTGCAGGTGTCTTCTTTTTATAATGACCTCTTTTCCTTTGTGTAGATACCAGGTAGTGGGAGAGAATCAACCTAAATGTCCATCAATTGATCGGTGGATAATGCAAATGTAATATACACGCACATACACACACATATACATATGCACACCATGGAATACGATTCAGCCATAAAAATGACTGAAATAACACCTTGCCGCAACTTGTATGGAATTGGAGACCATTATTGTAAAGTAATGCAGAAAAGGAAAACCAACTACCGCATGTTCTCACTTGTAAGTGGGAGCTAAGCTATGAGTCTGCAAAGGCATATGGGATGCTACAATGGACACTGAAGACTCAGAATAGGGAGGGTGGGAATGGGGAGGGGATGAAAAATCACCTGTTGGGTACAATGTGCACCAGGGTGGGTGATGGGTACACTTAAAGCCCAGAATTTTTCACCACTAGCCAACGCATCCACATAACCAAAAGCCATTTACACTCCTTTAAAGCTATTGAAATAATCTTTTTCTTAAGGAAACGGTATTAGAGAGATAAGACACAACAGACAGGATAAAAATAAAGTGCAAAATCACAAAGCTTCAGTAATGGTTTATTTTAAATTTGTCTAAAAATAAACTGAAACTTTTGTTTACCTTATTTGTCCCCTTTGTCTATAATATGTTGAGTACATGAGCCCTATATCTAGTGGGCATATAATTAGTTTTGGTTTGTAGTATTAATAAACTAATCAATTAAATTGACAGTTTATTCCTGTTAATATTTTTTGAACCTGCTAATAAATGGTATGAAAATATAAATCTGCTGAAGAAATGCCATATCTTTCTATATCAATAAATACATAGTTAATATCTATATTAATATCAATATTATACAAATATTTTTCAAATATATTTCAACAAAAATAATAGATGATTATAATTTGAAAATATTTGTTTTTAGTGATTTCTTGGATAAAAATTATTTTGTGAGTCAATAAATACTACATAGAAATTATTCAAGATGTATCTTTTTATATTTATGATTTATATTCTTAGTATCTTCAGTTTCTCAGGCATCCTACATAGAAAATAGTACAGATATTTGGATGAACATCATGTCTCTGTTTGTCAGAGGTCCTTGAAAAACTCTCTTTATGGATATAGTGTTAGTGTTAAGCCTTTCAGACAGCAAATGGTTTATAAAGGAAAACAGTGAACTCTTGTAATTCCTCTGAGGGGATAAACATAGCCTAATCAAAATCAAGAGATTAAATTCTTCTCTGGAAATCACAAGTATGAACTGAGAAGACTAGATTAGAAGACTATGTTAGAGATTTATGTTTTATTTAGTCCATATATTCTCATCAAATGGTCCCTGAAAGTTATATGATTCAGAGTTTAACTCTATAATAACACTTCCAGTGTTACAAAAGAGATTAAATAATCAGATAGATGACAAATTTATTTCATGTAAATTTGTCTAAAAGAAACTTTAGTAAATTTATGTCTCAATAGTTAGCATGCTATCAATATCTCAAAAATAACATTTAAAAAGACTAGCTATATTACAGGAATTATTATACAGAAGTGAGAACTGAAATTTCTGAATATTATAAGAGACAAGAGTCAGAGACTGAAATGTTTTAGCTCTATTTATTTGTTTATAACATCCATAATACATAATGTAAAAGTAATAACTCAGATCAGTAAGATCTCTGCAGCTTTTGGATGCAATTTATCATAGCAGGTGAATTATTTCTCAAATTAAATTGTAGTAAATATGAACTCGGTGTTTCAATTTTTGATGTGTGGATTCTCTTCTTTCTAGTTTTCCATATTACCTTTTATTGGAATATGTAGTGCAGTAGAATATATTGACAAAATCAGGAAGGATAGCTGCTTGAAGCAAAGACAGACTTGCCAATGTAAATAGCTGTTAACCAAGCAGAACAAAGATAACTGAATAGTCCAAGTCATGAGAACAGTGAAAATAAAGTCAATAAAGTGTAAAATTAAAAGTTAAGTGGAGTAGCTAAGATGGGCAAAGATGGACTTCTTTTTAAACCACAGAGTAAAACTAATTAAGCCCATCCATTCGTTAACAGTGAACACATTCTGTAAATCTCTGGTGATGTATTTCAGATTCTCCCCCTAAAACCCGCGGGTACAACTTTTGATATGTTTGCATCTGTTCCTGGAACAAAGCAGAGAGTTTTGCAATATGAAGCAAGTCATTCTCTTCCATGACTTAAGGGAAAGTAGACTCCTACAATATATGCATAACATCATGAAGGCATGGAGGGACTAGGGTAGACACTCACATCTGTGCTTTGGTTGTTTAAAGTCATCACACACCCATGGCACCAGGAAGGCAGAGATGGAAGAGAAAGTGATGTGACCATAACCGTGAGCACGGTGGAAAAGGAGTGGCCACACACTTTCTGGGTGACTTCTTATGGTCAACTGTAGCAGTCTGGTTCTCATGGGAATTCTGCCATTCATGTTGCAAATGCTTTCAAGGATGAAATGACATGACTTTAAGTAAACTACTAGTGACTAGAGAGCATAGCAGAGCATTGTGGTTATAAACACAATAAATAGATGGTTGTCCTGCGTACTATTTAGAGGCTCATTTTCCCTCTTTTGAAAAGTGAGGTTCATAATTCCTCTCTCAGGATTCTGTGTAGATTAAATAAAATACAATAACAAATGTAATATTCTTCAGTTAGTGTATGACCCTTAGGGTCATGGTGAAAACTTACACGTGCTTAGAATTCACATGATCTATTGTAGATTGAGCCTGTTCATATGTTATTTTGAAGAACATTTGTATACCTAACCCTGAATTGTACCTCATATCTTCAAAATTCAAAATTTAAAAAAATGTAAAAAAAAAGCAATTCCTGAGAGAGTTTGTGAACATATGCATAAGGATGTGCAGCATAAAGGTGAAGAGGTCACAAAAGTGAGCATGTTTACCTGTACTTCTCATGCACACTGTTAGAACTTTCACATGTTAGTGGAAAGCATTGATTCTGATTACTGAGACTTTCTGTTTGAGGCCATTTCATTTCTGTGTGTGCTGTTGCTGGCATAGCAATCCTGACTTTGTAGCATTGCTCTGTCCTGCTCAATTAACCAACATCTATCAATGTGTTGGTTATTGGGTTGTAACTATTGGCTATTTCATCACTCCTTAATTCTTTACTTGACTCTGAATTCTTTAGTGTCCTTTAGTATTCATCTAGAAGGATGGTTTGTTTAACATCTTAGGACACATTGATGAGCTATATGACACCAATTAATAAGTAAATACCATTTCCCAGACCAGTAAATACTTTTTAAAAGAAAACAGAATTACTGAATATATAATATATAAGATGTATTACAAGCAATAAAATATGCTTACAAACAGCTTAAGAAAAGAATATATGAAATTTCAAGAGGTTAGTTTTAAAAAGAAGATTATGTGGTACAGTTTAATTTTATGGCTCTCTAGTTTTATTTATTAAATTATAAGGAGCTTTATATTTCATCAGTAATATTTGATGACCGTGAACATTATAAGTTTCTCTCAAAGATGTTATTTTAAATAATAGTAAGTGATATAAAACATGGAAGGCATAGCATGTAACTGCAGTATGGAAGATTGACTGCCTTAGTGACAGATTTTATAAAGCCTAAAGTTACCCATTAATAAACATAACAAAAGAAGTGGAAGACTCCTACACTAAAACTTTAAACAATGCTGAGAGATTACAAAGACCTTAAGTGGAAAGACCAAGATCATGCATTGATAGTATCAATATTGTTAAGAAGTCAACTCTCAGTTTTTTAAATAATCTAATCATAGAAATGGCATAGCATCCTGGTCCACAGAACAAATCTAACACAGTGTGGGAGGGTACTGTCCAATGGTGTGAATACCAGGTGGTGAGGAACATTGGCAACTATCTTAAAGACTGGCTGCTACATGGGAATAAAGGAGCTTAAATGTATAAAGCACTCAGAAAAGTTTCTCACACAGCAGAAGCACTATGCAAATGCATATATTCCTATTATGACTATTCCAACTATTTAGCTATTAAGTGACAATAATAATGTAATATATTTGAGATATTATTGTGCTTATGCCATTTTTATAATTGTGATATTTTTTCTTCTCACATCCTTTGAGGCATAATTAGTAATTAGATCACTGAAATTCATGTTTTGAATGCAGAGAAATCTTTTCAGTGTTTACTATAAAGTTCTTAAGAGTGTGATTTTTGAGTGAATTCTGGGACTGTCATTTCAGTGTCAGTGTGAATCCAGAGAACTGCCCTTATAATACAGGCTTATCTTGATTGTAGTATATTCTATGTTGAAACTTCATTCGCCAGGATCGATGGCTCAGCCTGTAATCCCGCGCCTTTGGGAGGCTGAGGTGAGTGGATTGCCTGAGCCCGTGGGTTTGAGACCCGCCTGGGCAACTTGGCGAGACCTCATCTCTACAATAAATAAAAAAATCAGCTGGGCATAGTAGCGCATGCCTGTAGTTCCAGCTACTTGGAAGGCTGAGGCGGAAGGATCGCTGGAGCTCAGCAGGTCGAGGCTGTGGTGGCCGGAAGCGGCCACTGCACTCCAGTCTGGAGGACAGAGTGAGACTCCAACTCAAAAAAAAAAAAAAAAGAAACTTCATCATTCCAGACATTGATAGATAATGCCATGTGGCAGTTTTTAGTTTTGGCATCAACAAGTAAGGCTGACGTGCCAGGTGCAAGCTGAGATTATATTTCAATGCACAATAATTTGGAAGCCAATGTTAGTGCTTTCCTTCCTCTGGGTCAGCTCATCTTTCTGACATTGAGCTGTTACTGGCTTGGTGTTCTGGTGATATAAGGTCAAAATAAATGGAAATCATTGTGGATGATTCTTGCAAGACAAATGTCTTTGCACAAAAAGTTTAATTATATCGCTGCTTAATATCTTTCTTTTCAAAGTCAGAATCATTACCTCCTGGAATTTTCATAGATTGGATGAGTGGATTTATAGCATCTGAGAATTATTAGGGTGATTTATAAAGTAAGAAATCATAAGATTCTAGAGTGTGTGAAACAAAGGAGAAAACATAAGAAACCATATTTACTTGCCAGCATAATTTTACAGTCTCTCTGACTTTGCTACAAAGTGCAAATCTTTGAAAGAGTACCTTGAAGACGTTAAGCAGAACATAGCACACAGCTCACTGCGTCTCTTGCCTGAGACACTTCATTCCTCCAAAGATAAATGACCCTGGTGCTTGCGTTTTTTTACACTTAAGAAAATGTCTGCCAAAGTTAGATATTATGCCCCTGCAAACTGTAGCCAGATGTACTCTTGCACCCACACTTTGACATGATTTTGCATGTATCTAATATTCCCTGCCTATATAAAAATAGTGTATTGAAATACTGTGTTGGAACAGTTTGACAGAAATTCTCTGATAGTGTCTCCCAGATTATAATCCTTGGTAAGACTCTGAGTAAAATCAACTTTAATTATTTAAAAGTTTTATTTTTTTGTAAAACATCTCACTAATCATTGTATTTCCAGTGATTGCATGCCGAAATGATAATATTTTGGATATATTGGGTTAAATAAATTTTTAAAATAACGTTTGATTTCTATTTAGTTGACATTTTGAAGTAGACAATTGTATTAGTCCATTTGTGTCACTATAAAGGAATACCAGAGACCAATAATTTATAAAAAAAAGAGATTTATTTGGTTCTTGCTCTTCACACTGTACAAAAAGCATAGTGCCATCATATGTATCTGGTGAGGACCTCAGACAGCTTCCTCACATGGTTGGAGGGAAAGGGGAACTGGTGTGTGCAGAAGTCACATGGTGAGAGAGGAAGCAAAAGAGAGCGAGAGTGCAGCAGGGTGAGAGAGAGGGAGACAGAGAGAGAGAGAGAGAGAGAGAGAGAGAGAGAAGGTGCCAAAGTCTTGTAACGGTGAATACATCATGAACTCAGTTATTGCTGTGAAGATGACACTAACCCTTTAATGAGAAACTACCCCTATGACTCAAAAACATCCCATTAGGCTCTATCTCCAATATTGGGGACCAAATTTCAGTATGAGACTAGGCGATGCAGAACAAACCATATCTAAAACATAGCAACAACTGATCTAAAAGCTACATCAAGAAAACTCTTCAGAACTGTAGTATATAATTTCTTGACCATCCATTCTTAACCTTTCACAATAATTTTCTGAGTTCTTTTCAATAAATTACCTTTCTCCCTGTGTGCATTAGAAAACAGAGACTAATACAAACATTCATGCTAATGTTTTAATGGATGTCGTCCAAATAAAGAAAACATAGAGAAGATAACAAAACAAACAAAAAAGGTACAGCAATTTTCCTACCTATGAGAACGTGTTTGTAAGTCTAATTTCTTTGTAAGTCCAACATAGTTTGTTTTTTTAAAAATTTGTATTATAAAGATGTGGGGCACAATTCAGGGTTAGGTATACAAACATTGATCATGCAGGTACCCCTGTTAATGAGGTATACCCCTCCCTTCCTTAGCAGTTTCCCTCAACTGCCAATCCCCCCCCCCACCAACCAGCTTCCCATTACTGCCAATCACTTTCTTATAGCATTATAATTGTTCAAGTTCTTCTTATGGGTGAGGACATATGGAACTCTGTTCTTTGTTTCTGTGGTAAATCACTGAGTACGATCGACTCCAAATCCATCCAGGTTGCTGCAAAG
>CAUYQG010159461.1:0-23854 GCA_963574415.1 Tarsius wallacei | reverse complement strand
TAATCCCGCGCCTTGGGAGGCTGAGGTGAGTGGATTGCCTGAGCCCGCGGGTTCGAGACCCGCCTGGGCAACTTGGTGAGACCTCATCTCTACAATAAATCAAAAAATTAGCCGGGCGTGGTAGCGCACGCCTGTAGTTCCAGCTATTTGGAAGGCTGAGGCGGAAGGATTGCCAGAGCCCAGCAGCTTGAGGCTGCGGTGGCCAGGAGCGGCCACCGCACTCCAGTCTGGGCAACTGAGTGAGACTCCGATTCAAAAAAAAAAAAAAAGGATCCTACCCCGAGTCAAGGGAAACCAAGGGTGAAGATTTCATGACCAGATTGGAAAAAAGTAATCCAATTGCTTGTGGTGTTAACCACAAAACATTATTGATCTTTGTGACTTCTATTTATATTAGTTGAAACTACAAGAATATGAAAGTTTTTTTAGGCAAAAGTGGTAGAATAGTAGCAATTTCATATGTGTCAACCTAAGATTTTCTTTAATCTTGGTTTGCATTTCTGATATCAAGTCCAAATTCTAAATATCAGTGTAGCATACAAATTTACATTCTTTAGTAACACAGAAAGCTAACTTTATTTTTTTATTATTTTTGAGTTGGGATCTCACTCTGTTGCTCAGGCTGGAATCCAGTGACATGCTGACGGCCACCGCAGCCTCAACCTGCTGGGCTCAGGTGATCCTTCTGCCTCAGCTTTCCAAGTGGCTGGATCTACAGGCATGTGTCCCCATGCCCGGCTGATTTTTTGATTTATTGTAGAGACGAGGTCTCGCCATATTGCTCAGGCTTGTCTCGAACTCCAGAGCTCGAGAGGTAATCCTCTCGCCTCCACCTCCTAAAGTGCTGGGATTATAGGCGTGAGCCACCGCGCCTGGCTAGAAGGCTAATTTTATTTCAAGTTTACTCTCAACATGCAAAACTGTGAGAGGAAACAGATAATGCATCTTAAGTTCATTTCAAATGAAACCCAACTATTGCACCCTTATGTAAAGCTCTTGTCATTTTTGTTGACAAATTATGAGAATAAAAGATTACAAATTCCTTTCTTTCTTCCTCCCTCACTCCCACCCTCTGTCCCTCTCTCCTTTCCCACTTCCCACTCTTCTTTTCTTCCTTTCTTCCCTTTTCTCCCATTTTTTTCTTTTCTTCCTTCCTTCTATCCTCTCTTAACACTGTGACAATTGTACATTTTTACACCATGTCTTACTGCAAAAATTTTAAAAAGGCAGACGTGATTTTTTTTGAAGTTTACACACTTCGGCGGAAAGGTAGTTACTTAAGCAAACAGTAAATCTTTATTTCAGGATTTGAAGAGTTGTGTTTCTTTCAGTTTGAGCTGTCATTGAGAAGAATTTCTTTGAAAGTCAGAATTTTGTTGTGTTCTCACTGCTGTCACTATTTCTTAACAATTATGGAGGGCATCATTTTTCCCCTACTTGATGAAGAAAATTAAATAAAAATGTATTTTATTAAATTAAAGAAGCTTACCAACATGTCTAGCACTATCGAACATTTGATAAGTATTTCCAATTATTATTTTCTCATTTAATTATACATTAATCTAGCAAAAGAAGAAATTTTAATGAACAGTCTTATTGTGGTGATGGTTGTCATTTTCAAATTCCCTTCTCAAGCTTGCTTCTCAGAGTCAAATCTTTTAGTTCTGTCTCCTTAATAAGCTCCTGTCTGTCTTGGAGACAGCATGTGCTGTTTAACTAGAGTCAAAAACTCTCATTTAGACTAGTTTAACGAGAGTCAAAGATTTCAAGTTTCTGCCATAAACTTACACTTAGATCTTCAGCACTTATTTACCATTTCTGGGGTAATGATGTCGATCCTATGTCTACTCAAGGGATTATAACACAAGTCTTAAGAAGTAATAGATAAGAAAAGTCTTTCTCAACTAAAAGCACTTTATGTATGTTAGATGCTGCAGAAGTCACACCTTATGAAAGATTATGACTTTTACCCATTGGAATTTTTCTCTCCATTTGTTTTAAAAGCAGATCACTTTTCACCCTTAGGAAGTCATCTGAGGCAACTTACTCCACAAGGAGGTGGGTAGTCTTATTGTTTCATAGCTTTGCTTCACTCACTTTTCGTCAACATAAATTTATCTTGGACAGTTTTGCCGTGATTTTTAAAAAAATCTAAAATGGATTTTAATTTACACAAGAAAAAAGATAAATTCTTACAACAAGCCTAAAATTATAAAAGTCATACTATTACCTGATATTTTGCTTTTATTTTCTAAATCCCTAAGTTTGTTTCAAATTACCTCCAATGTCTATATTTTCTTTTTGCAGTTTATGTTTTTTCTCTCTTTTACTAGGCTGGAAAAGAAGTATTTTTGCCTTATTCCAGGATAACTGTCTTTAATAAAATCTGCCTGTAATTTTCTATTCTTAATGTGTCAAAGACTAAGAAAACAAATGTTCAAACTCAAGATGGAATACAACCTTATAACTAAGGCTTAAGTTGATAATTAATATTTATTTACAGCACAGTGACTCCAAGACAGTGTCTAGCACTGCTATCTCTATTTCAAATGACCTTCCCACCCTTGTCCACCTGAATAAATTTTATTCATATTAAAATTCCTGTTCAGGCATGAGATATTCCAAGTTTTTCTGACAACCCTAAAATGATGACATTAATTTGTATTCTTACTACTTCTGAAACATGTTACTATGCTGCTCATTAAAAGTATTGTACTACATTGAGTGATACATCCCTGGTGTACTTATAAGACGAGGAAGTTTAAACTTACAAAGAGACACCAGAAACTTGGGCAGGCAGAATGCCATGTGAAGATACAATGGAAAGGCAGCCATCCGCAAGCCAGGGAGAGAGGGCTCAGAAGAAATCAAACCTGGCAAAACCTTCACTCAGGACTGCTAGCCTCTATAATCAAGACAAAATAAATTTCTGTCATGAAGCCATACACCAGTCTGTTACGGCAGACCTAGCAAACAAATATGGCTAACGACAAGGAGATCTGGAGAACAGACATATAATTTGCCTATGAGGTTGGGCGTACTGAAAGCCACCATTGAAGAGACACTCAACAAAGAGTACACAGAATGGCTTGGACGACTGACTAAACCCATCTCTGTAGTCAGCCATTCTAGTGCAAGCACAAAGGCTCATGAACAATGTGGCCATGTTGGCAGGGATAGAAGTTATGCCTAGTCCCCCAAACATGGATGCCCACTTAGCTAAAGCCGATCTAACCACTACCCCTTTGGAAATTCCAACCTTCCAGCAACAGAGAACTACAGTGAGACCATCCGCCACCTTTCACTAATATGGCATTATCTCATGAGGATGTCAGTTGGGTACTTGTCGACCCGTTAACTATATTGCTATCCTTTCACCCGGGGAGAAGGCATTTCTTTTGAGTAGAATCAAAGCATATCTTAGGTATAGATTTCCCTTTTTTAGTTACAGCTCTTCACCACTCTCCAAGAAATCGCCAAGTTTTTGATCCACTGACACAGAACTTGCATAACATTACATAGGATCAAGCACCACACTTCACGGCAAAGGTTCATTAGTGTACATGTGATCATGGAATCCACTGGCTTAATCACATACCACACCACCTAATAATCCCTAATCAATGGGATTATTCTCAACAGTATTTAAATACGCCTAAATATGTTAAAAACAGTATTGAATACATTTATGCTTACTCTATCTTAAATATATAAAACAAATATATATAATACATTTTTGTATTAGTCAGTGCTCTTCAGAAAAACAGAACCAATTGTGTGTGTGTGTGTGTGTGTGTGTGTGTGTAAATATATGGAATTCGTTTATGTGATTATGGAGGCTGACAAGTCCCAAGATTTGCAGTTGGCCAGCTGGAGGTCTATGAGAGTCAATGGTATAGTTCCAGTACAAAGACTGGCAGCCTCAACTCACAGGAAGAACAGATGTTTCAGAGCCTGAAGGAAAGAAGAAAACAATGTGTCAGCTTGAAGGCTGTCAGACAGGAGGAATCCTTCTTCCTTGCAGAAGACTCAGTCTTTTTGTTCTATTCAGGCCTTCAACTGATTGAATGGATATCACTCATGTTAGGGAGAAGAACTTACTCTACACAGTCAAGTAATTAAAGGCTGATTTAATCCAGAAACACTCTCATGGACACACTTAGAATAATGCTTAACCAAATGTCTGATCATCTCATAGTCCAGTCAAGTTAACACATAAAATTAACCTTCATGTTTCCTTAACCCCACATCGTCCTTCAATATTTGCCCTATTTCTTTCTCATACAACACAACCATATTCCAAAAAAAGATACCTGTCCAGTCCTCATTTTTACACATGACATCCATTCCTTCCTCATTGTTATCTCTCTCATTGTCAATATTCCATTTTTGTTTTCTGTACTCTAGGGGGCTCTAAAGTATTCAGTTAATCAATGTTTGATCCTGGCCTTCTTTAATTCCTATCCTGTCATCTCTTCCTAGGCAATCCATGACTTCAATCTGCCACCTACACCCACAAAGAGCTCAAATTCATATCCTTCTTTTCCCTTGGATTTCTCAAAGTCATGACGCAATTAACGTGTGTAAAACAGAATCCAGAAACTGCTTCCCTTTATCACCACTCCAACCAACAGGAATAACAATGGTCACTTCAGCCTCCAGTGTCCTCAATCAAGACTTCCACCATCTTCCCAGCTGTTACACCATCGGCATTTCCGAGCTCTCATTCTTTCTCACCCACGAATTTAATTATTTACCAAGTCATGTTTACTTGAACTCTATGTGTACCTCACACATTTATTTACCAAGTCATGTTTATCTGACCTCTAAGTATACCTGATTCGTTTTCACTACCGCTCTTATCTAAATGAGTATCCTTTCGGCATCCTCCATCAAATTGGTCTTCCTGCATATTATCATTGGCCCACTTCTAAGTTTCCTTCATGCTGAAGGCAGAATGATTTTTCAAATTGCAAATAAGGTAAATATCTGGAGATGGATATTTTTGCTTATTTATATACTTTTCTATGCTTTTAATGCATGCGACTAATTGACTTTGATAATACATGTAATTTTTATTGGGTTTCCATTACGTGCAATACGCCACACCACTTATTGGAAATTCCAACGTGAACAAGACAAAGTCCCTGATGGTAAGCTTTTTACAATTCAGTGAGAGAACCAGACTGGTACATAGCCAATTTCAATGTTGTGTGGTAAGTGCTGTAACATGGGTCAGCCTATGTGTGGTGGAATCACAGAGAAGGCATCCAGCCCACTACTGAACCTTCAGAGAAGGCTTTGGGGGGAAGTGACTTCCACACTGCACACACAAAAAAACTGAATCGATCATGGATGACTGAGGTTGTGGCCAGGAAGATGAGTCACATGGTTGGAGATATCATTTGACACGTTAAGAAAGCTTTCTAGGTTTTTTTAAAAAATCAAAAAATAATTTGCAAAATAAATGTTAATAATAACACTAGTTTCCAAACTTAGACACGTATAAAGTATTACCAAGTACAAAATACTTCCAAATATACTAGGCCATTTAAGCTGAGACTCAGTGCTACTGATGATATTTCAAGACAGACTTTTTTCACAGATCTGATAGCATACATAAGCTTACAGAGCGAGTAAATGTTAGAATCTGGAGATGCAATTCTGTCACTCTAAATGGACTTCATTGATTTAATACTGTGTACAAGACTGCTCAAATATTCAATTAATACCAAATGTTCTTATTTGTCTTTTCAAGGATATTCAAAACCTTAATTTTTAATTTAAGTGTTGATTATGTTGTCGGGAACCATTCATGATACGCAGTCAATTTTTAATGATACCACGTAAATCACCGTAATTCTAGATTAACTACATCCCACTGACACTATTTCTTCCCCACTCTGCTGCCACCTGTCTGGTACCAAACCTGCTCAGCTGTGGAAACTGACAGCTGGTTCTTCAGGAGGGAGTGGTGGGAGCAGGAGTCAGGTGGAAACAGCTCATTAACAATGAAATGGAAGAAATGTGCAGACTTCTCTGTGGACAGTTTGGATGACGCTTCCTTCTCTGCAATTACCCAATTGAGAGTTAATTATAAAAAAAAAAAAGACATTTAATTCTCAAAGGTTTTTGAAATGACTATGATGTGATGCCAATTACATCAATTTATTTGTATTTCCTTCAGCTGAAGTTTCCATTTTGACATGAATCATGGCATTCGGGTTGAAAGGAAATTACTCAGATGTTTTGGCTTTCTGAACAACCCAGGGATATTACATTAGTAAGACTCCCCAGAACTGGGAGTTGGCATACTCAATGCAAGTCACTCATTGGCTGCATTAGGTCACATAATTCCCTTAACTCTTCTGGACCTCAGATTTTTCAGAACTTAATGGCCACAGTGATTGAATTATGCTTTATTATAGATTTTCTGTTTCCTTTGGCTTTATTTACTTAAAATTATCCATATATACCTAACCATGAATTGTACCCCATATCTTTATAATAAATCAATAAATAAATTTTAAAAAAGATTATCCATCAAATACTTATTTCTCTCAATTTATCTGTTACATTTGTGGGCTTTTATTCTGCTTAAAGATCTTTTCACTGTATATATGAAATGTCTGAAATACCAATAAAGACAAGGTTTCATACTTGGATTTTGAAATACGAAGTTTTCAGTCTATGGCCTTTCCAATCTGAGGTGCCCAATCTTGTCCCAATTATGGAGTTTTCAGAAAAGCACAAATGGAGACAGTCAAGTTACCATACACTTAAAAATACAGACTTTTTTTTTGTTGCATGAATTCCTCATCTGCTACAAAGTATTAGTGATTGAAACATGCATAGGGAGTTTTCTTACAGTAACTTAATTGTAGAATGTCTCCTAAACATTGTTCAACTACAGAAAATTAGTTATGTTTAATTAAAACTTTTTCTTAGCTTTAAGATCAAAATGGGTGCAACACTAAAATAATGAAGATGCTTACTCTATGAAAAAGCTCCTTGATAGTAAGTAGTAGTATGTTCTTTTTAGGACCTTAGTTCTTCAGTGTTTGTGCAAATGTTAGTGACACGCTGATATGCTAAGAATAACCCCCCAAACACCAAGAAAGATTGGAGCAGTTCCAAAAATAAGCTTTTCCAAAACCACATCTTGCCCTTGATCATTTGAACTCATTTCTCACATTTGTGCACTTATCTTTTGAACCTTCTCATTTCCTGAGAGCTTAAAGCTCTGCCATTAGTAGCAGCCACTAGAAGTCACAGTGTCACATCTGTCACTATTAGTTAAGAATCTCATCCAACCTCGAGATAGCTCAAATTTTTCTTCTACAGTCCTTTTTGGCTTCCTCAGTGAAGGGTCAAAGGACTGCCTGCAGCAAATAACTGAGCATGGAATTGGTTGTTGAAATATTTCATTTCACAAGACCATGAACTCCAGGACCAACCTCGTTACCGCCATTTGTCACACATTTACCGCCTGTGTCTTCCGTCTTGAAAATTTCGTCTCCCCTAAGCCCAATGTCATAGACCAGATCTGCCTTTTAGACAGCACCACGGAAATCTTCACAAAGGAGAGAGCAGACTGACGTCCGTTTTACAGACTTTATTCTCTTAGGGTGCCGAGAATCTGAGAGCAACTCAAGCTGAAAAAGGTCTTTCCTGCCTTTCTACCACTGGCACAGCAGCTGTTAGCACTTCTGGTGTCAAGGTACAGATGTCATGAAGGTACCGTCAGTGGAGTAACACCCATGAAAAACAGCCTGGCAGCCTGGCTGGCCGCCAGAACCCATGATCGCTCTGCGATACACTGCTGGGAGTGAACTTCTGTGATGGCTGTTTCCTCCAATGCCTCTAAATTGAAGCAGAGGGATTTGCCTCCTATCAGTGGAACCAAAGGGTATTTGTTGACTCTGTTAAAAAGTGTAATTTCAAAAGTGAAGACTAATTGAGGCGCTTAGACTATTATAGTTCAGGGCTTCTGTAATTCATATGCATATGTGCTGTGGCAGGAAATGGTTTGAATTAAAATGTGTTCCTCATCCCCCAAAACAGGGTCTTCCATTGAGAATAGAATACATTTGAAAATGTCTTCAAATCTATGAGATATGTACAACACCCCAATGTTTATGTCTGTAACTCTGAGTTCTAATTAGAGAAAATTACCCTGCTATATAGTGGAAAAGGTTTATCTATTAAGTAATTTGTCCGTTTGTGAGAAATTTTAGAATTTATTACAAAAATGTATAGACAACTTTATTCCACCTTTTCTTTTCTAAAACTCCATGATTTAATTTTGGCACAATGACCTAACAGTAAAGAACAGAAGACGTCTTTCTCCAGGATTGGGACTCCAGAGATTTGAATATCAACAGACTTTCTGGCATCATCAATTGTTTTAGGATTTACAGTTATGATCAGCTTTAATCTTGGATATGGTAATTTACTAACCAATTTGTCAGCATCTACAGAATGATACCCTTACCCTGGAGCAAAGCATGTGAACACTTTTTCAGGGACTTCTGCTGTCAGAGTACATAATAAAAAGACAGGAGGTATCTTCTAGGAGAAAACAAAAATGTTCCCTTTATCATATAATTAAAAGAACAAATATTATGGGCTTACTTTTCGAAGTCTATGTTCCATATTTACATACACACCTTCCCATTTGTAGCATTCTATCAAAACTGCTCTTGGTAACGTTATAAGTGACCTTCTAATTAAAATAAATAATGTATGAAAAAAAAAATCCCTGGCTTGCAATACAGGTGAAGTCAGTGAAGTTCCTTTCACCTTCTAATTATCAACATCCGGGGCCTAGTCCAAGATTTCTCTTCCAAGTCTCTAAGAGTCTAATCAATACACTTAGATTAGCATCTCATACGTCTCTTAACCTCTTTATTTTCATACTGCCATAAACCTTTACTTTTTCAATGTTGTCTCTTTTCCTGTGGCTTTTTCTTGGCTAAAACGAAATAAAACATAAACTCATTTTCCCTGATAATTTCCTATTGTTTATATCTAGCGACTTCCATCTAATAATCTGTCTTCTGTGATTTTGATCCAGAAACAGGTGCCAAATCTGGACCTTCTTCATCCCAATACTAAAGTTCAGCCTGCATTCTTTCTCACTCTGGCGATGGCTGAAGTCTCCTAACAGTCTTCTCTACCCTCTTTCTCTGAATACATCCACTCATCCTGCCCTTTGAACTATAGCCTGTTAATAGGCTTACCAACAAACCGACAGTGCCACACAGATGAACAGAAGCACCTGAAGGCTCCCCTTTGCCTACAAAATCATGTTCAGCATCTTTAGCCTGGGGCCATTTTCCATTTATTATTTTTTTTTTTCTAACGTCATTATCTGGTATTTCAGTGAACTATGCTCAGTTAACTACTTGTGTTCAGTGAACCACTTATCAGACCAAAGGCTTTGATTCCTCCATGACTAAACGAGTGCACTCAGCATTCTGCCAGGATCAATAATACCTTCTCCACCCTTCATTGCCCCACCACTCAACGTGTGGTATGTAGGACAGTAACATCAGCACTACCTGGGAGCTTGCTAGAAATACAAAATCTCTGGCCCACCCTAGTCAGACCTACTGAATCAGAAGTCACAATCTTACAGTCTCCCACTGTTTATGATATCTGAGGTCTGACAATTGGGTTTGAGAGTCATCCTAGAAAAAGCGTTACCTACCTCATTGCTGAATATCAGTACGATCACCTTTGAGGTACTTACCTTGGGAAGCTATGCACCGATGCCAACACCTAGTAAAAGCACTTTTGGAACTCTTTTTCTGGAATGGCCCTCAGAGCTGTCATCGCTATTTGTTGATATCTGACAATTAAGTTTGTGAACTTGTCACTGTGTACTTACTTTGACAGCACTGGACAAATAACTGTATTGAAACATCCTCCCTACTCACTTGATCTGGCCCCCAGTGACTTTTTTCCTTACCAGAGGATAAACGAAATATTGAAAGGAAGACATTTGATGACTCTCAGGGCATCAAGGGCAATACGAAGATGCCTCTGATGGCCACTCCAGAAAAAGAGTTCCAAAATTGCTTTGATGGATGGACTAGGCACTGACATCGGTGCATAGCTTCCCAAGGGGAGGACTTCGAAGGCGACCACAGTAATATTCAGCAATGAGGCATGGAGCGCTCTTTCTAGGATGAGTTTGCGAACTTAATTGTCAGACCTTGGGAAACAAATATGACCTCTTCTCTGCGGCCCCTTTCTTTTCCATATTCCCACTATATTTGTTCACCCCTCAGTATGGCACACATCTTACAGTATTACGGATATTACACTTGGACACCTCTTTTTCACCCTCTTCCTTCTTTCTTCTCTCATCTCACCTTTCCTTATCCTTTCCCTTTTTCTCCATTTCTTTCTCTTGTCTCCCATCCATTGTTACCTAATAGCAGGAGTAGGAATAAAGTTGTTGCACTGACCCACTCCTCTGGCTATGCACAGTTAACCTCTTAGCTTTTTCTTTTCAGGCTGGTGGTTCATCTGCCCCAGAGAAGGATGCATTTTCTCTTTTCATTGCCCAGACAGTAAGATCTCTCCCTCTTTGATGGTGAAAACAAAACTAGTCTTTACAAATATAATCCATACTGTACAAGTGAAAGTACTTATTTGGAATGAGAGACTATATGTCTAAATGCACATAGTATGACAGGCCAACCGTCATGAAATGGATGAAACAGCAATTCAAAATGTTTTATATGGTAGAATAACAGGATAGATTTTTTCTATACATCTGTATCTGTATACTTGTGAGAGATTTTCATAAACATAATTGTGGATTGCTAAATTATTTCAGTCCCTAAAATATTTTATGGCAAATGAGAATACACATCCCACTTGGACTAACAAAAAGTAATTAAAATTTTAGTCTATAATACTGAGTGATCTTTCACAGAAACAAAAAATTGAGTATCACATGTTCTCATTCATAAGTGGGCCTTGAACAATTATCATAATACTATAAGAAAAGGATTGGCAGTAGTGGGAAACTGCCGGAGGGTGGGGGGGAAGCAGGATTGGCAGTAGAGGGAATCTGCTTGGGGAAGGGTTGGGGGGCACACTTCATCAACAAGGGTACCTGCATAACAAACATTTGCATACCTAACCCTGAATTGTACCCCATATCTTTAAAATAAAAAAGGAAAACAATTGATAATAAAAAAATTAAAAATAAAATTTTATTAATTAAATAAATTAGTGATCAGAAAATTTACTTGGTATGACTTTTCATATGTTATGTCATGCTATCAAGAATCTATAGATACCTTCAAAATTGGCATTATTCAATTTATTAAATATTTGTTGACTACTGGAATCTTATTTTGTGTTTACATAGCCAAATAGCTTTACAGGTTCACCTATTTCTGACTTGAGTTTCCAGACACCTAACAGGCAGACAGTCCTCACCATTCTCCTTCATTTGTAGAGTAGAATGCCATTTTATAAATAAATTCCTTATTTGGTCAGTAAAGTCTAGGGTATGACTACGACCAAAGTGACATAAGCTAATGGCACATGTTTTGCAAGCACAATAACTAATATTACAGCTATAGAGCATTAGAATAAATCTTTGCTGACCTGTTGTCTTTACAATAGACACAGTTTAAATGGTCTTTGTTAAATTGTCTTTGTAATCATAAAATACACTTTGTAATCATAAAATGCATAATTACTTAATACTAATCTTATGTGAATCAAACCTTCTTGTAAAAGGGATAAACTTTTTTTGAAATGTATACTTTTGAGATATAGAAGGATGTTTTGGTTCACATACAGAGACTTGTCTGTGGTAAATTAAATTTACCAAAGCAGGAAAGATCCTCATTTAAACCCCAAATTAATAATTTTGTCCTCTCCATAGGTGAGCATTTCCCTGCTGTTTGAATGTCAATACCTTCTTAGCACATTTTTAACCATCTATAAAAGTCTTGGGTTTAGAATAAATTAGTGGATGGACAACTTTTTCTTAAAAATTAAGGATTCAAATAAAAAGTGAATTAATAACACTACCTTCATAATCAAAGGAGTGAAGATCTGTGTAAAAGTGTAAATAATTAAGGCAAAAAAAGTGGGTCACAATGATTTACATATTTTAAGATAATTTGTTTTTACCCTTGAATCATGACCTACATTTGTGAAATTATTTTAAGGGTGTGGTTTTATATCCTGATTGTTAAAGCACATTGGTTAATACCTGATTTCTACTCATTAAACTTATTATCATAGAGAAAATAGTAGTAGTAGGAAAAAAACAAAACAAAAACACCTTCAATCCTTGGATGGTGTGAGATGATACTGAGAGAAAGGCTAATCAGTCTGTAGAATACTGAGTATAGTGTCATCCCAGGTAGCTCTGGGTGTTCTATTTTATCCCTTACTCCTGAGCTCTTGTCCAGTCTATGAATAAAATGAGCACTTTCAGTAAAAGCATGTCTCCATCCCTTTTTCATAGAAGACCTGCAGTCATATCTTTATTCTTTACTTGTTTTGGTCATTTATTTGCAAGGAAAATGGGACAAATAATTTGCCAGAATTCATTTTTTCTTCCTATTATATAACATTTTTGAGAATATAATAATAATGGCTAATATTTATTGACTGCTTACCGTTTGTTGTAGAATGCTGTAAGGATCTCATATATACTGTCAGAACTTTCTCCTAGCAATCCTATGGAGAACTGAGATGCAGAGAGGTTACATGATTTGTCAATGCCTTACAATTTGATGTAGACAAACTGAGTAGAGCCCATTTTGGCTATATTGTAATGTCTTCTTCTAAATACAAAAGAAGGATATGACAGAGGAAACTATTAGGTATCCCATGAAGAAAAAAAATATGTTTCTTGCTGCTCCTGCACTGTGTGAACACTATTATCCAATATATACAACAACCCCACAAAGAAGTCAACATTTTTATTTTTAGCATATAAGAAATCAAAGGTTAATAGACAGTCTACAATTGCCATAAGTCAAAAAAGCAAGTAAGTGGCAGGAAAATTTTTCAGAACAACATATGTTTTCCTTAACCTAGGAGATTTACATTTTATATATTTATATATTATATATAGATGTATACATATAATAGACAATTGTTAAATTGCCTTTTTAATCATAAAACACATAATTACTTAATATTATTACATAATTACTTAATATAATTTTAATACATAATATTATACGTCCATATTATTTTAATTACATAACTATTTAGTATTATTTTAATATTTTAAAACAATAATTTAATATTATTTTAATAATTTTTCCCCTCCAAAACATAACCACTTCACTGCAATTTTTGAGGAAGAAAATTTTATATATGCCATTGCTATGAATTCTTTAATTGTTTTGATTTTCTTTTGGCTTTGTTTGTTGGACTGATGTAAAATATGTATTCAGGTTTCACTGGAACAAATTTTCTTTACACTTCTGATACTTTATTTCAGATGATACAGGCTGATCACAGTCAATGAATGAATTTGTGGCTACTTGAAATTTGTGGCTACTTGAAATTTCTCTCTTGTCTAAAAGATAGTGGCTCTCAACAAAACAGCCATCTGTTGTGATGTATTCAGAGACAGTACTTTAGGAGGTATAAAAGCCTGCAGAGAATTTAGCAAGTTATTCTCCTAGATAGTAAATAAACCTAAGAAATAATTTTCAGATAAAAAGAAGCTAAAAGAAAATATTTCTTAATCACTCTTTGGGTTTTCAGTTAGAGAGCTACAGGTGCTAGAATATTATATGCACAATGAAGGATATGGTCAATTTTACTACTATAACAAACTAGCATGAAGAGACAGGAATAATTACTTTAAAATAGCAATATTATTGATTTGAAGTGTTAGGTTTTTTGAAAAGGCTTATATTTCAAGAACCATTTAAAAATATAGCATTAAGTCATATTTATACATTTGGAAAAGATCAAAATAAAAGTGTTTTGTTTAATAACACTGGAGTTTATTTCGACCTGAGGGACGAATTCCACAAGGGCAATGTATTGAGCTCTTTGAACCCTTTCCCAGGCAAAAGAACCATAATCAGTGAAAATTATTAAACAGAAATAAAATTTCTGGAAACAGTCCTAAATTGTTACTTTCCAACTCATTTTATGAGATCAGCACAACCCTGAAACCAAAATGTGACAATGGCATTGTAAGAAAAAAGACAATTATAGAACAATAGCCTCCTATATATGCACACTAAAGTATTTCACAAAAAATTAGCAAAACGAGTCAGGCAATATAAAAGAAAAATAATCCATCATGACACAGTGAGAAAGAATACTAAATGAGTTTCCTACTTAAAAACTAATCAACCTAATTCATTAGAGTAACAGAATAAAGTTATGTGCTCATTGTAATAGATGCAGAAAATTATTTGACAAAATTCTACTAACAAAGAATGACCAAGTGAATTGTGATATATTCATACATATGAATAATTCATAATAGCAAACATTCTATAATTTCATTTATATTAATTTCAAGACCAGGCACAACCTAACTATGTTGCTATAAATCAGGCAATGGTTACCTATTTACACTGTATATTGAATGAAAGTATCAGAAGAGTACTTTTCGATTTATGGAAAAGTTCCACGTTTTGATAGGAATGGTGGTTAAATAGGTATATATATTTTTTGAAAATTAATTTTAATTCATTGAAATGTGCACTTAAGATAAATGCATTTAAATGTCCATAATTTGCCTCAATACAAATAAAATTGTAAAGAAGGGCAGAAAAGGTAACCTGGATTGTGAACATTTTACCCATGTAATAATTAATGCCATAATTCATTATATGGCTATGCCATTATTTAAGATTGTCTTACTGAACATTGATCTGGCATCAAGTCTTTCAAGATTTTACATAATACTATTATAAATGTCTTTATGAAAACAAATTTGCTTAGAGGTCATAACATTTCCTTTAACTGTTCTGATGCATATTACCAATTTGCTTTAAAATTACTATATTGATTTATGATTTTGTTATAAATTATCAGTCAGCATCATGTGCACATATACATATATGTGTACTCATAACATTTGAGATATACTGGCATACACTAGACTGCATGTATCTGAAGTGTATAAAGTTCCATTTTGTTGTGTGTACACTGTGAAACAATCACATCAATCAACACTCTTAAAAGTGTCCTTATGCCTCTTTATAATCCTTCTCTCCAAAGTCATTATCAGATAGTTGTTATCTGCTTTCTGCATTATAGATTAGTTTCCATTATTTCTTTTTATATAATAGAATCATATTCTATGATAATTTTTGTCTGCCATTCACTCAGCACCATAGTTTTGAGGTTATAGTTAGTTGCCTTTATATTTCCAAATAGTAGGATATAAAATAATTCCTTGTTGAGTGTGATAATGTAAAGCAACTTATGGCTGACATTGGACAATCCCAATGCAGAATTTTTTAGATTTTTAGATACTCAAAATGAGTACTATTTTTACCTGTGTCTTGGAATATTTTCTGGGCTTTAGTGTAGAGATGTAGCTACCAAATAGGGAATGGTGCTCTTAGTAAGTGGGAGGTAGAGCTGCTACCGCAGTGGCTGTGATGGACAGGACAGGGTCCTGAATACAGAAGACGTGTATACAGGGTATCTCATAGAATTGTATGAAAATACTTCTTAGATCCCTGACCAATTTCTGGACTGCAAAAGCACAGAGAAAGACCTTGGGAATTCTTAAAACAGCAGCTGCTGGGAGGCTGAGAGGAAGTGAAGAATCAGGGGTTGCTCAGTGCTGAGAAGATATCAGTTTTCTGACTCAACCAGAATAAAGATATTTTAGTAGGATACTATGTGCTTTGCATTAAACCCTACAAAAGCCAGGCAGCTGGGAGCAAGATCCATGACATAAGACTATAAGCCATATTTTAAGAATAATACTTTAAAAAACTGATACTGACCCATCCTAAGAAAGCTAAAAATAGGCCTCTTCAGCATCAAGGTGTCTACCAGACCAAAGTGTAACATTTTTTTAGAGGAAATATCGGGCTCAGAATCTCCATAGAGTGTATCACTCTCAATATTCAGAATATTAAAAAAGCAATAAAACAAAACAAAAAACCAAACACCCTAGATATGTTCAAAAGAAGCAAAATTGACTGATAAAAACTGATGAAATAATTAATATGCAGACCTATAAATGATCTTTTTTAATATGTCACCATAGTCATTTAGACTAAATGACTATGGTGACATATTAAAAAAGAGAAAAATGTAGAAAATAGATAATAAAAAGTTTTGATAGAGAATTATAATATATACACAAACAAGCCCGTATTTTAAAGTGGTAAAATATAGTATCAGGGTAGTAACTCCTTGGATGGAGTTGAAGGCAGGCTCAACACGGCCAAAGATAATATTAACAAATTTGAAGACAAGTCAATATAAAATATTTAACTGAAGCTGGAAGGAAAAATAGGAGGATGAGAGGTCAGGGCATAGAAGAGCTCATGTCATGTGGGCAAGAGTCTTTCCATGTGTGCAATAGGAATTAGAAAAGAAGAGAGAGAGCCTGGGAAAACATCATTATTTCAAGAAATATAGATGAATATTTTTTGTGTTTTTGTTGTCATTTGTATTGCCTGTTGGTAGAATTATTTATTGTGTTCTCGATACACTTTTTTCTTGGAATTTTAGTATTTTCCTTTCCACTTCTAAAAGTTTTAGATTCTATTATTACCAATTTTTTAGAATCTGTAGCTTTAGAGGTCAATTCTAAATGTTGAGTGAGAATTTATCACATTCTATTGTAAAATTTTGAAAGATTCTTAGCTTTGTATACAGCTATCCCACACTCAACTCAATATGGGTTTTGAAAATTCCCCTAAATATTCCCAGTAAAGTTAGCCAGACATGTTTCACCTTTGTACGTCACGTCCATGGCAACAAATGTGATATGTTTACTCATCAGAAATTGATGAGTAGAGTAGAAGAAATTTCTACTCTAATGTGATCTCTGCAACAGATCGTTCTTTGTAGGATCTATGTAAATATTTATTGAATTGATAGACTAAGAAAGGGAATATGTAGTAAAAATTGAATAAGAAGTTGCGATTTACAGTGGGGACTGAAAGCAAACAGCAAGGATGCAAAGGCTAGAGTGTGATTTGGCTTATCTCCATTATCCTGACAGTAAATTAGCTTTTCATTTGAATGTTTCTTTCTTTCAGAAGAGTTTGATGCATTTTAAGTTGATGCAGCAGTGCATGTTATTAAAGTCAGGAATCATAAATTATTCCTTAAATCACGGAGTCTTGGGAAAATAGAAAGCCAATGAATCACACGCCATTTGAACATTGATTTAGTTTCTGTGTAAGCTTATGCTGGTTTGGGCGTATGGGTTTGGCTCCAGCAGGTCTGCATACTTTCTAATTTGCTTGAAAACCGCGTGAAAATATTCCCATGGCCCTCTTGTAAAATATGACAGCCTGACATTTTCTTTAATTACAAGACCTGATCTGTTTAATAGCACAAAATTGGCCTCCAACTTGACAGGCCTCCCCTTTAAAATCAATGGTTAGACTCTAGGGCACCAGCTTGGTCATCAAGATCAATATTAGAAAAAATATAGCTTGTCAAGACCTCTCAGCCTTTTATTGATTCAAATGGGGAGTAGCTCACAGATTGAATAATGATATTAGAGCTCTGATCCAACAAACAGAAGCCTCTTACATTAATTTCAGTATAGGCAGATGAATCTGTGATAAATGAAACAGGCATAATATAATTATCCAAAATATTATAGATGTAGACGGAAGTTTTCAGGAGAAAGTACACATACTTTTTGAATACACTTTTTTAGACTGTTCAGCTAATAAACAAAATAACAAAAATGCTACCTTGGTTTTATCTAAAACAAAACAAAACACAGCAAATACAAAAGAATTAGAAAGTAATCTTGTTACCAAAGAATAGCAGGAAAATCATTATGAAAATAACAAAAATTACTATAATTTATCTATTTAAATTACAATGGGCTAAAGTTTTAGAAGGACTATTTATTTAGAAAGTATTAGGCCTCAGTTCCAGTGCTGGCTAGTTACATTGTTACTGTGGTCACTAAAATCATGTAGGCTTGATTTTCTAATCTGCCCTATAAAGGATTAGGAAGTTATCATTTAAATACTATTCTAACAAAAAAAGAACATAACAATGTTAGCTCCTTTCATATTTCATTAGTGATTGTAATTAAATAGTCTGCATAGTTATTTATTTCTAATTTGAATGTTAAAGTAGGAATGCAGGTCACACCAATGGAGATTGGAAAATTAAACCAGCATACATATTTTTTTAAATCAGAAAGAAGAGTTCATGATTTCTTAATACTTTTAAAAGTTTAGCTATTTTGTACTTAGTACTACTGAACAGAATGTTTTAAAATGGTTAAGATGGTCAATTTTCAGTTATATGTATTTTATCACAGTTAAAAAATTTTTAAATGTAAATATTGTTTAAGTATTTTAGTTGTTTATATCTAAAAGTTACATAACTTCATATTAATAATCCATCTTCTGGAATCATAACTTGGAGATATCCATATTGTGAGCTAGTTGAATTTAATGAGCACTATGGTAGTTATTTTATTTACCTCATTTACTTATCTCATATTTACCTTTTATTTACCTAATATGTATATTTTCTTATATAGTTATACCATCTTTATACCCATTGCCACATTTGTTATGTGAATGTACAACAAACATAAAAGGTAAGTATTATTCTATATGTGAGAAAACTGAAGCTCAGTATTTGAGAAGTAAATTCCCCAATGTCCACAATAAAAGCCATGTCTTGGATTTTTAAACCATTTGTCTGACCCTTACTTAAATCCAATTCTTCTACTATTATACAAAACGTAATATCATTTTGCTTATCTTAATGACTTAAATTATAGTTTTCCTCTATTACTTAAGTACATGGTTTTCTAGAAAAATTTGGTAGCTTTTGATAAAATTCAACATTTCAAGCAATTGTTTGAAGTTTCAGGTTTTTAATGTGTCTTTCCCATAGCTGTAGACATCTGTGAAGATAAAAGTCTTTTAAATAAAAATCAAAACTGTACAATTTTACCTTTCCTACTTAGAAAGCTAAAATGGCAATGCTGAATACCACTAACGCGGCTGTGGGTTTTAAAATTGCTACTTTATTTTTACAGAAAACGTTCTCCTCAGTTATTGGAAAGACTATATATAACATGCCTAAAGATAGGGGATTCTAAATCTATCACATCAATGAAAAATTGACTCAAAATTTCATTCCTTATCTCAATAAATTTTAGGCATCAATAACCCAGAAACTTTCCCCGAACTCAAGTTCTTTTCCTTTTATTTAATGAAAACTTCACAGACTGCCAACTTTTGCTACTTGCAAAACTCAAACAGATGTTATTGAGCATCTTCTCTGGGAGGGGAACATCCTAGGAATAGAAAGTGCCTATTTTTCTTCTAACGCTTTAAACTTTACTGAGTGATTTATTTATGCATTCACTTATTTTTATCACATAATTCATTCAGAGAGACAAAGCCTTGTTAAGGCAGTGTCTGCTTGCTTTTGTCTGAAAGTAGCAGTATGATTGCTCTTAGAGCGATGGGCTTCCTTCCTCCTGAAGTGGTTATGGTTGGAATCGCCCGCTGAATCAGCCACCTTGACATCGTTCTTTAAAGTCGCTATTCTGAAGGGTGACTGGAAGGCATGGTAAAGTCAATAATATCTACAATATCACGAACCCAGATCTGTGGGCTCACAGATATTTATTAGCACCTTTGCTGAGCGTTGCATCCTCTTCCTTTTCTACTTGGTCTACTTCTTCACGTGGTCAAGTAGAAGCATGATCTCAGCTCAAGGCAGTCATTGGATACTTCCCTCGTTTCTTTGGGCAAAGGCCTCCTGAAATTCACAATGGAGGTGATCGTACTTCAGCAGTGAAGTGACGGCTTCTTTTACAGCAAGACGTGTGGCAAACAATTGGTTTATACTCACTGAACAGCAAGGCATCTTCTATCTAAAAACGCAAAGCCGAAAGTTATTTCAAAGCATCTCTGTGGGGGATATTTTTCAAATCCAGGGTAGTGCATGTGAGTTTAAATTTATTGATTGATTGATTGATTTGATTTGGAGTCTCACTCTGTCGCCCAGACTGGAGTGCGGTGGCACGCTGATGGCCACCACAGCCTCGACCTGCTGGGCTCAGGTGATCCTTTCGCCTCCGCCTTTCAAGTAGCTGGAACCACAGGCACCTGCCATCACGCTTGGCTAAGTTTTAGATTTATAGTAGAGATGAGGTCTCGCCAAGTCATCTAGGCTGGTCTCAAACCTGTGAGCTCAGGCAATTCTCTCATCCTGGCCTCCCAAAGTGCTGGGATTATAGGCACGAGCCACCACGCCCCAGCCCAGAGTTTAAATATTTTATTGCGAGTCAATTGCATCCAGGTTTGAGAAACTCCCTTGAAATTTTAAATTATTCTCAGAATATTTCTTAGATTATCTTCAGTATAGGGAAGAACACTTCTGCGGAGAACTTGGAATTCTTCCCAATATGTTGATTAAAAGAAATGTGAAATTCTTTGTCCCTTCAGATGGTGAAGAAAGACAAATTGATTTATAAGCAAGTGATTTTAATCAGATGAGTTTCTTTACAGTGAACGCACTAAGGGAAATATCTTTGTTTTGTTTTTGGTTTTTGTTTGATGGAAGAGCCCTAAGAAGTAACTCTTTAACATGAGACTTTTCAAGGTAAGACAGAAAGGAAAGATCTGTTCACGTATGATGCTTGGGTGAAGGCATTAGGTCACAGAAGCAGAAACAGACACTGAGATAGCTCAGGTGTGAAGAAGGGGCACTTCAAAGACAAACTTAATTTATATCACACATTTCCCAGGGTCAGTTTTGCTCTCTTTATTTCTTTTCCCAGATCAAAAGCCATTGTCATTTACATTTAAATCATTTTAGTTGCTGCGATTTCCAAAGTATTAGGTATGCAGAGAAAAGGGACTTTGTGTTGAAACAGACATGACCCCAGAAGAAACTTCTAAGGGACACCATGAAGGCTGTGTTGAGGAGGAGGGGTTGCTATAAACCACACCTGTAAAGGTATGCACAGACCAGCTGCTTCTTCGAAACTACAGCGTTACTAGAGAGTAAATGGAATATTTGAAGATGAAATCATGAAGGTGGATGTGAGCTGAGGTCTTCAACATCAATGTAGCCCCCTTGTTGTCTTTTTCAAACTGCAAACATCCCCCCTAGAAAATGTGGCCCACCCGCAGGGTGAGAATCACTAGTCCTGAGGAGAACCCCTCAAGCACTTGGAACTTAGGTTATTAGGGGGAACACGGCACTGAAGGTTTTTAACTAGAGAAAGTAAGTGGAGGGCACAGCTGGCATTTAGTGCCATGTAATTGAACTACAGAGACGGTAGTTTGGGTCAAAATGTTCTATTCTTTTCCTCCAATTTTAATCTCATGTGTCATTTTTCTATCTTTGGTAGGTCACAAGCTAGATATAATTATGCTGCTATTTAATCTTTGCTCTAATTTGCATTAAATTGCTTTGAAGATAAATGTGTCTCAAATTTGTAATACTAATTAATAATTGTACAGTGATCTATTTAAAATCATGTATTCTAAGTTTAGTATTTTATATTGCAACACTATCTATTCAGAACATTTTCTGAATAATGAGTCCAGTGTTTAGAAAAATTATGAGCATACCGGTCAATTTCAACATATGTATACAGTATAGCAACATTTTCTTAACATTTAGGAATTATCTCTTTTCTATTACCAATAAGCATTGAAAAGCATATGGGCTAGATAATATGAGGCCAATTGAATTCTGATGAATAAATATACAACTAACACTGGATGCATAAAAATATATGGTTCATGTCATTGCAAAAATACTAAAAGTGATTACTTACATAATTTTGCGTTTTATCTCTTAAAAGCAATAAGATTTCTGACAAATATTTATATATTATATATAGGTATATATTGTATCTATCCTCATGGAAACATGTATGCATATGTACATGCAATGCTAATACCTATTTCAAGTATAAATAAAATGTGTATTAACTATATTATACTAAATATAGTAAATATAAATTAATAAACTTTTTCCCATATGAATTATAATAGCATTCACAATTTCACAGCTATGAATATTCCTACTTGAAAATCACAATGCATTCTGGTGTTCCATTCCATTTTGAGAAACTTCTAAATACCAAAGAAAATCTTTTTCAACATTTCTTTCTCTTTTTTATTTGACACATTTCTTAAGTATAAGATTATTAGGTTTTGATTTTACATCTTCACTGAGATGTAGTTAATATACCATAATATCTACTAATTTAAGGTGTACAGTACAGTCATTTTCATTATATTACAGAGTTTTCAAAATCACCACAAGCTAATTTTAGAAAATGTTTAGTGTTTCTAGCATAAAGAAAGACAAACATTTAAGGTGATGGATATTTCAATTACACTGATTTGATCCTGAAAAATTGTAAGTGTGTGAAATTATCACATGTGCCCTGAAAATATGTATGTTATGTATCAAGAAATAGAAAGGACTTTAAAAAGAAACCATGTATCCTTCAGCAATCACTTTGAGTTCCTTCCACTGAGATATCTAACTTACCAGTATACATTTGTAAAGAGTATCCCCTTATTATTCTTTTATTTCCATAAGGTCAGAAATGATGCCCTTATTTCATTCATGATTTCATTAATTTGAGTTTCAGTGTTTATATCCCCTGTATTATACTTTTCAACTTGGATATTTATTATTTATTTTATTATGCTGCTTCTAATTTAGTTTGCTTTTTAAATCTATTCTTTTAAGTTGGAAGGTTAATTTGTTTATTCAATATTTTTTATATTTTTTAACATAGGCATTTCTAGTTAAAAATTGTACTCTCTGAGCTGGGTGCAGTGGCTCAAGCCTGTAATCCCAGCACTTTGGAAGGCCAAGGCGAGAGGATTTGATACCAGTCAGGGCAACTTGGTGAGACCTCAACTGTACAAAAAAATAAAAAAAATAAGCCAAGCGTGGTCTCATGCCTGTAGTTCCAGCTACTTGGAAGGCTGAGACAGAAGGTTCGCCTGAGTCCAGCAAGTCGAGGCTGAGGTGGTCGTAAGCGTGCCATTGCACTCCAGCCTGGGCGACAGAGTGAGGCTCCAATTAAAAAAAAAATTGCTCTCTGAAAACTGCTATAAATCTATCTTACAGGTTTTGACATAACGTGTTTCTATTTCCATGCATTTAAAGTATTTTAAATTTATACTGTGATTTTTCCCCTTTGTCCTACAGTTTTTAAGAGTATCTCAGTTATTTTGTAAAATATTTAGTTTTTAAAAGTGTATTCTCTTATTCACTTTTAATTTAATTACATTGTGTTTGGAGTTCTTATTTTGCAGACTTCCAACCATTTAAAATTTATTAAAGAGTGTTGCATGGTCTAGCTTATGATCTGTCCAGGATAATGTTTCATGTGAACCCAAGAAGAGGGTGCAACTTTTTGTTGTTGGATGAAATGTTCTATAAACCTCTGTGTAGTCTAGTTGGTTCACAGTATTGTCCGAGTCTTCTGCTTTGTTGTTCATCTTCTGCCTGGATGTTCTATACGTTATTGAAATGGAGTTAAAGTCTCCAGATATTCATTTCAAATCGTCTATTTTTCTTTTAAATTTTTCCAACCTGTGGTTAGATGCATCCATGTTTATAATCATCTTTTTCTCTTTTTTTGTTTTTTTAGATTAACACTATG
>CAUYQG010159460.1:0-34838 GCA_963574415.1 Tarsius wallacei | reverse complement strand
GGGGGTGCCCCTCATCCGCCTGGCTCTGTGTTCACGTGAAAACCTTGTGATCTAACCTGTGAAAATTTAGGATAAAAAGAGCATGGAAACCTCCATTAAACGGCTTCTGCACCAAACAGGAGTCCAGCCTCTTTCTTTCCTCTCTTATATCTATCCCTCGAATTGCTGATGCTGCCACATCTTTCCAGGGACCCCCAAAAACCCGTGGGGGCTGGCTCCCCGCACTCATCTACTATACAATACACTGTCTCAAAGAAGCCACTGTTTGTGACATATCACAAATGTACAAATCTCTACATACTAATTTGGGTTATTATTCTGCAGATAAAAAGAAGTATGCTACTAATAATGTTTTTTCCCTTTAGCTGTCATAAGCTAATTGCAGTACCCAGTTGCAGGAAAGTCCAGTTTTCTCAAAGGCAGAGAGAGTTTTGACAACTTATTCAAGCTTGTACTAGGAAATAGAGTGAGTGTGACCAAGATGAGACCACGACTGCAGAGCCTGTGATCCTAATGACTAAGCTACAATGTCTTTTGGGAACTTTGATTAATAATCACTCATGTCCTTCCCAATAATTTCTTAAAACATTTTCTCGTGTTTTTATGTATATTTGATGTTATAATATATCCATTTATGTCTCCAAAAGTACTAATAGTTTTTTATATATACATATATATGTATGCATGTATGTGTGTATATATGTGTGTGTGTGTGTGTGTATATACATATGACCCAGTTTTTAATTCTGAAGTTTCAGAAATGCAAGAAATGCAAATTGTGTAACATGAAGCATGGTGGGAATACCCAGGGTATGTCCCAGAAATCTGGCACACTACATGGAATTTTGCCATTGAAGATTAATTCTTATGAGTGAGTATGGAACTTTTTAGACATACAAACAACTCAAGAAGGCTTATTATGTTACGTATTCATTCAGCAAATATTTGTTGTCTGATATGTGTGGATACTATACTAGGTATGAAAACTCCATTCTTTCTGGTAGAGAGAGGAAATAAGAAAAATATGGTAAATAATAAACCATGAAATTACATCAAATTTGAGAAGATGATATTTTCCCAAAGGAAGAAATATACAGCAAGATGAGGAGGATGAGGAATGGTAGAATGGAGTGGAGAATCTCAAATGTTGTTGTCTTGTCGTGAGGACAAATAATTGAGGAAAGAGTTGAGAAAATTAACCAGGGAGATATTGGAGGAGAGGAGGAAGGGTGGACAGGAGTCCAAAAAGAGGTGGCAGAGTGAAGTCCCTGAGGATAGAGGACATCTTGTAGCCTGGTGTGTTACAGAAGAAACAAGAAGGCAGCATCTGGCTGAAAGTGTGACAGAGGAAGAAAGTCACAAAGAAAAGGAAAAGTCAGAGGAGGAAAGTCATCAGATCAATCAGACAGAAAAGGGGGAAGACTCTAGCCATCAAGGGCCCCACAGAGCACAGTGAGGATGCCAGCTTTTATCCTGAGTGAAGCAAGGAGTCCCTATGGGGTTTTGAGTTCTGTGAACCAACATTTTAAAATATCTGACTTCTGTAGTGAAAATAGTCATGGAATAAAGTTAAAGCAGGAGATCTGAGTGGGATGCCTGTTGCCTAACCCAATCATCCAAACAAGGAACGATAAAAAATTAACAAAATGGTAGCTGTTAGAAATGGTAATAAAGGGTCAACTTTCAAATACATTTTAAAGTTTTAGACAATATGAGAGAAAGACGTGTCAAAATGTTCTTCCAAGGTTTTACGACATAGTGATTGGAAGGGTAGCGCTCCATCAGAAACAGTAAGTGGCCACTTGCAGAGTAGGCGTGGGTGGGAGAAGTTCTGTATAGACATGTTGAGTTTGAGAGGATTATTACATTCAAATGAAGGCTTCAGTAGAAACTGTGAGTATGTGAACCTAGAGTTTGGCAGAGAAGTTCAGCCTGGAGATACACATTTGTGGTTGAATACTGATCATTTCTACATGGATAATGTTTCCCCAGTAGCTGTCTGTGCAGGATTGGCAATTTCAACAGAGTATTGAATGTGAAAGAGAAGGAAGGTAGGAAAGGTGGTACAGTTTTTTCCTGTTCACAGGCTCCACTGTCCATATGAGGGCAAAGTGCTTTCATATGCATTTATCTCAGTCCTACAAGTCACCTGTCATCACCATCATCACTATTCTGTGGCGGGAGTCAAGAAAACTCAGAGTTGAGATGACAACAAATTTGCATACAAAAGATTTGGCCAGGACTTGCAACTCCTAACTATGTGTCTTCAGTAGGGTTTTCTGCCTCCATTCAAGCTCCAGCAAGCTAACAGGCAAGGCGTGGGGGTTCTGGAGGACACATACAAATGAGAAGATGAAAGGATGCCTCAGCCAAATGTGCATATCCCATTAACTGGCTTAGCACCAACCTCTGAACACCAGGAGAGATGACTCAGACTGTGAGGTCGCCTTTCTCTATGGATTTATAGGAAAGTTATCCATCTAAATCAGTTTAGACATTCCTAAATAGATGTAGGAAAAGTGTCTAGATAATTTATGGGGGTTGTTTCTCACCTAGGAATCAATGAAAACTTATTGTGCAGCTTCCTTCATTTATATTTCCAACCAGAAAACTGCCAAGTTTTTAAACTGTTTTATGTAAGCACTTTAAAAAAAAATTAAAGAAAGTAATGCCTGTGGGAAAATCACTGAGTCTGGATGATGTATGATCCATGAATGTCAGTGGTCTATGTATTATAGATCATCTCACATTCTTATATATTTTCAGACTAAGTCAGTTTAAAGTTTATACTAAGATTAATATATATTTTGAGACTATTTTGAGAATAGATTTACATACCGTATTCCTACTGTTTTCTGAGAATAAGTTTTTGATGAACATAGTTTTACAGTCTCTTGTACCTGTTAGTTTTCATTTATATTTCCCAAAATATCTAGAAGAAAGCCACAGGTTGCTTTTTTATATTGTTGCTTTAAGGAAAAAATAGCTAAACTTACTAGAGAGAACTCTCGTTATTTGCATGTAATATGACTAAAAAAAAATATTCAAAATAAGAAAAAATACACCATTGCTTTGTTAAAGTCTGGTGTGTCCACATGGTTCTTTGAGCTAAGGCCATGATATTTCCTAGTTTGGGCCCCCCACCATGAGGAGGTGAATCTCCTCTCTCTCTTTCTCTCTCTCTCTCTCTCTCTCTCTCTCTCTCTCTCATTTGCTTTCTAAATAAACTATATTTTTCATCAAAAAAGAAAAAAATTAGTTAAATTATGAAATTAAGTCTTGCTTCTATGTGTATTGTCAAGTAAAATTATTTGTGTATAACTATCCAGACAAATTTAAAGACATTAGCATCTGGAAACTTACTCACTTAACTTCATAACTTTGATTTAAATATATTTTTCAAGTTGATAGCAGAGGACTCATGTGATACCTTCAAGTGCTAATTCATGCACACCAAGTATAAAGAAGCAAAGCATCTTTCTGCACTTAGAAATATAAACCGAGCTGTTCCTTCCTGTTTTTCATTATCAAAGCTATCAACTGGTACTCAAACAATAGCATATGTAACAAGAGACTTACTATTGAAAGTGATTATGAAACAGAATATAAGAAATTATTTCTTAAATTGTGGCTAAGACACAGAAAAGAAAATATTTTCTGTGAAAGAGTATAAAGGAGTCAGGTCCACATGACCACAGCAAAGATATCCCCATACACTTGAAACTGGTTCCAGGGCTTTCTAAAACTCACACGTAGTCTGTTTTGTTTCTGTTTCTTCGTGGGGATTTTGTTTTGTTTTTGCACATCAATGGGAAGGAAGAAAAAAAACTTTTGGAAAGTAAAAAATACAGATAAAAAAGGGAAATTATCAGTGCAGATGCTGAATTATTCAACAATTACAGAAAACTTGCTGCACAGAGATATGACATTATCAAAAGGAATATAGTGAGATCTAATGTTGAAGCTGTGAACCACCTTGAGCTAATGGTTTACAATGTCTGACAAATGTCATTTTGTTTCTCTCAACTGTTTACCCTGGAGTTCTCCTAGGAATTCACTGTGGTGACACAGTTTAGGAACCACAGATCCAGGTTAATAAATCGTCTCGGGTGTTCTGGGACCAGATAAAACACAAAAACAAATGATTACAGTCCAATAAGGAAAGTGCTGCACTACAAGAAGACAGTAAGAAGAGTAATGGGAATGTTGGACCAGCTTTTATAAAATATTAGATTAACTAGAATATTGAGGCCTTCTGTCTTCCCTATAGTTTATCATCTCAAGAGGATTGTAGGCAAGGGGAATTGATGAAAAATCAATTAGCGATAAGAAAGGAATAGATTTCCAAAATGAGGGCAGATATATGGGCAACTATTTTGTAACCCAACAATATTCTAAGCACGCCCTGTCTAGCCAGCAGACATGAGACACCACACAGAGCAAGAGGAAGGAATAGCATTTAACTGCAAACGTTCTCCAACTCTTACCATCTTCTACAGTGCTCCTTAGACACAACACATAGGTTCTGTTGTACCACTGACACTAGAATGGTGCCTGGCATGTAGTAGGTGCCTAATAAATGCTTACCTGTTAATTATAAGAGACAGTATGTATGGGAATAATTTAAGAAGCCACATATGCAGGATATCATTAAATGAATATGAATTTATTACATATGTCCATCCAGCCTGACTTCAAAAAAGGAAGCCTATAGTAGAAAGTTTCACATAGCCAGTGGAAGCTTTTGATCTTCTCTACTGGCTGTGTGAAACTTCCTACTATAGGCTTCCTTTTTTGAAATCAGGCTGGATATGTGTAATAAATTCATATTCATTTGATGATATCCTGCATTTAGGCCAGGCTCGGTGGCTCAGCCTGTTATCCTAGCACTTTGGGAGGCTGAGGCAAGTGGACTGCCCAAGCCTGCGGGTTCGAGACCCACCTTAGCGAGACTTCATCTCTTTAATAAATCAAAAATTAGCCAGGCGTGGTAGCTCATGCCTGTAGTTCCAGCTTGAAAGGCTGAGGCAGAAGGATCACCGGAGCCCAGTAGGTCGAGCCAGGAGCGTGCCATTACACTTCAGTCTGGGTGATAGAGTGAGACTCCAACTCAAAAAAAAAAAAAAATTCATTCAACGTAAACCTAGCACAAATACCTTGAAGGGAAGTTGAGAATGTGAATTCTGTGAGCTTTTTGTTTGCTTGTTTTGTAAACACAATAAAATTCTTAATAGATCAGAATCTAATCAACATTGTCAAAGGAGTGAACAATTTGATGGGCCAAGTCACAATGCAGTCAGTGGTGAGATAATTGTCCATTGAATGAAGGGAACTCGATTTCCTCTGCAAACCTGGACGGGGGGTCCAAACCACACACAATGGGCAGATCTGGCAGTGATTTCCCGGATGCGCTTCTCCACCTGTTCATTCTTACCACATAAGGTTACACAGTGATGATTCATCTGGGGAATCCTAAGAAAGGCTCTTCATCAGCGTACAATACTCCATTGTAATACTCTTCCCCTGAAGTAAAACTGAACACACAGATTTTAGCTTTGCAGATGAGGAACCTATCTGTAAGGCTAGATCCAAGTCGCTTCAGGCCAATACAGTGTGTTTCTTCTTTTAAGGGAATTGTCACTTTTTCTTTTTCTCCAATCTGGTCCCTTTTGGAGCTCCACTTTTTTTATTTGAGTAGGATTCTCACTCTGTTGCCCAGGTTGAAGTGCAGTGGCACACTCACGGCCACCGCAGCCACTACCTGCTGGGTTCGGGTGATCGTTCCACCTCAGCTTTTCAAGTAGTTGGAACTACAGGCATGTGCCACCAAGCCCAGCTAATTTTTTGAATTACTGCAGAGATGAGGGCTTGCCAAGTTGCCTAGGCTAGTCTCGAACCCATGGGTTCAGGCAATCTTCTCGCCACCGCCTTCCAAAGTACTGGGATGACAGGTACTTTTCCTCAACCAGGAAATCATCCCAAATATACCCTTGTTAGATGTGTTAGGTATGTACAACTGCTTAATGGCAATACTGTTGTTACCAGGACACAAGTCATGCATTTTCCTCACTCCTGCAAGCTGCTGAGGATGCTATTCTGCCCTCTTTTTGTGCCCCCTGGAAGTCCTAATGCACGTGGCAGGATCACTGTGGGTTCCGCTGGAGGACCTTCAGTGCTGTGGTTGCTTCTGAGCGCCTGCTGCTGCTCCATTAGTTGCATTTATGAATCTTCTTAACATCCCGTGAATCTTATTAAAGAAAAATTATGCTGACACTTGTTAAAAGATAAGGAAGACTTTACTCAAAATATCACAATAGGGAGGATGATTGGGCTCAACTCCCACACCAGCAAAGACAGTGCGGGATTTATAGCCACAAGCAGAGTGAGGCAGTCCATGGATGGAAACATACTAAGAAGAGACATCAAGGGTAAGGGATTCTCACTAAATTGAAGGCAGGCCAGGCAGATCAGATATCAAGGATTGAGAATGAAGAAATGGATCCTTTATCAAGGGTGGTCATACTCTCACTAAACTGACTCAACAGAATTCCTGTCACAACTGGACTAGGTAGGCCCAAGATAGGGCCCAAGAAAAAGGCCTAGCCGAAAGAGGGCTCAGAGGACACTGACTAAAGTTTGGTCGAAGAAAAAGTGTTTGTCAATTTGAACTCATCATCTACACTGACCAAAAAGTGAAGCACAATGCATCCACCCTTCTCTCCTCCACCCCCTATAGAGAGCCTTTGTATGCACAGCAGAATTTAATGAAGTTGGAGAAACAGAGAGCATGAACAGTAGAGGAACACAATTAATAAAAAGAGTATCAGAGCTTCCTATTCAAAAAGTCTTTTTGATTACCTCTGGAGAGGTTTCATTCCATAAGTTACTTCCCAGGAACTGGGTTTTTCTTTTCTTTTCTTTTTTTTTCCTTTTTTTTTTTTTTTCCTTTTTGGATCATATAACAGTAATGTCTATTTGTTTAACAAACTACCAAACTATTCTCCAAAGTGGTCATAGCAATTTTCTCACCAGTACTGTATGAGAGGTCTACCTGCTCCCTATTCTTTTTGTTTTGTTTTAATTTTTTTTAACTTTTAAATCTTTTATTTTAAAATTGTGGGCTGCCGGGCTTGGTGGCTCAGCCTGGAATCCCGTGCTTTGGGAGGCCGAGGTGAGTGGATAGTCTGAGCCCGCGGGTTCGAGACCCACCTGGGCAACTTGGAGAGACCTCATTTCTACAACAAATAAAAAAAATTAGCCGGGTTTGGTAGTGCGCACCTGTAGTTCCAGCTACTTGGAAGGCTGAGGCGGAAGGATCGCCGGAGCCCAGCAGGTTGAGGCTGCGGTGGCCGGGAGTGGCCACTCCTCTCCAGTCTGGGTGACAGAGTAAGACTCCAACTTAAAATAAAATAAAATAAATAAAATCGTGGGGTACAATTCAAGGTTAGATACACAAACATTCATTATGCAGGTACCCTTGCTGATGAAGTGTGTCTCCCCCTCCCCAGGCAGATTCCCACTACTGCCAATCTCACCTCCCCGCCCCACCACCTCCCGCAGTTTCCCGCTATTGTCAATCCTTTTCCTATAGTATTACGATAGTGGTACAAGGTGACTTATGAGTGAAAACATGTGAAACTCAGTTCTTTGTTTCTGTGAAAGATTACTCAGTATTATAGACTCTAAGTCCAACCAGGTTGCTGCGAAGTTCAAGATTTTGTTCTTCTTCATAGCTGCATAACATTCTATTGTGCATATGTACCACATTTTTTTATCCAGTCCTCTTTTGATGGGCAGCATGGTTGGTTCCATGTTCTTGCTACTGTGAACAATGCTGTAACAAACATACGTGTGCAGGTATCTTTTTTATAGAGTGATTTGAGTTCTTCTGGGTATATTCCCAATAGGGGGACTGCAGGATCATATGGAAGGTTGAATTTTAGAACTTTTAGGAATCACCACACTGTTTTTCACAGAGGCTATACTAGTTTACACTCCCACCAACAGTGTAGAAGTGTTCTCTTTTTGCCACATCCTCTCCAGCATCTGTTATTTTTTGAGTTATTGATGATGGCCATTCTGACTGGAGTTAGGTGGTCTCTCAGTGTAGTTTTAATTTGCATTTCTTTGATGATTAGTGAGGTTGAACATTTTTTCATGTATTTGTTGGCTGCTCTACGTTTTCTTTTGAGAACTGTCTATTCATATCTTTTGCCCACTTTTTAATGGGGCTGTTTGGTTTTTTCTTTTCAGCATGTTTGAGTTCCTTGTAGATCCTAGATGTTAGGCCTGTGTCAGACATACTGTTGGCAAATATTTTTTTCCCAGTCTGTGGGCTGTCTCCCTGCTCTCTGGATGGTTTCTTTGGCTTTGCAGAAGCTTGTCAGCTTGATGAGGTCCCACTTCTATCTTATCTCTTATGGCATGGGCACTTGGGGTTTTAGTCAGGAATCGGTTGCCAGTTCCAATTTCCATAAGGATGTCTCCTGCATTTTCTCAGGTTCTTATAGTTTGAGGTTATACAAAAATCAACTCTAAATGGATCAGAGATCTAAACAGGACTGGTTTTCTGTAAGTCATCCTGCCCTTTCTGTCTCCACTCATCTCCTCCCCCCCAAATTTCCCATGGAATTAGCATTTTTTTTCTTGTGTATAATGCAGATTAATTCAACACCTCCAGCCCCTATGCCCAGACTCACTTCCAGGCTCACACTGGCAATAACAAAATCCACCAAGGCACTCAAGTGAATCAGAAGTGACATTTATATAGTCAACCCACAAAAAATTGGCAAAAACACCCTTTAAAAACAGTTCACAGGTTAATATCAATTTCTTTTTCCACCATTCCACAATTTCAGTACACTAACATTTTCAAAAGTCCTGGTTAAATCAAATATTAACATTTTTTGTTAAAGAAACAATTATTCAATGACATTTGTTAAAGAACTGCAAGGTGGACTTTATCCAAGGGGCCTTTGCCTTACAGTAGGGACATCTGCAATGAAGTCTTGCCATGGGGCAGGGAGAGTGAGCTGTGTCTGAATGAAATAAGGACAAGTGAAATTACTAGCAGGAAACAACAGTGGTGGGGGGGGGGTCCAAGCTAAACCAACCTCACAAATTTCTTGCTGAAGGCAGACCAGGGTGATCAGACATCATTTGAGGAACTCGATCAGATATTGACTGTGTTCACATATCTTGGGTTGGTGATTCTGACTAAACTGACTTAGTAGGATTCTGGCTAAAATTGGCAATGCAAGGAAGACAAAAAGCCAAGGTTCAGTTGAGAAGAGAGCTTAAAAAACCTGCTTAGAATTTTGTCAACGACTGAATCTTTATCAGTGCCCATCTTTTTTCAGAAAAAAACAGACGGTCTTCTTTCCTTTAAACAATAGAATCCCATTTTCTCACTTGATACTGCTGGCCAAATTGCTCACTGAGGGCCATTCGTTGAACCCTGGTGGTAGAAGATATTTGCTGAATGGTGCTAACAGTCAGGCATTTAATGAAATAAATTTCTATGGAAACAAAAGAAAAACAAAGATTGATGGTTGGAACCTCAGTTTCTGAGTGCAGAGGGAAACCCACCGAGAAGATCTCCAGATGTTGTGCGTGAAGTGCCTTTGGATGGTGGAAAGAGGACTGCAGGGGTCATCTGACGGTTTCTGGTTTGCAGTGGATGTCTTGGATGATAGTATTGGGTGTCTGGTGAACCTTCTGAGTGGCCCACACAATAGCAGGCATGAAGTGTACTTATACATGGTCTGCAATGATCATTTCTTTGATGTTTATGACAAGTCATCCAGCCTCAGCTCTCAGCCTGTAGCTTGCTTCAGGAAAAGGGCAGTTTTAGTTATCAGGAATGCCACATCAAGAGAGTGGGGAAAAAACTGGAAACAGCTTAGAGATTGCAATCAAATACGAGAGGAAACTAGAAGAAAGGCACCAATCCAGTTTATATGCAGATAACGAAGTAAAAAATAAAATGGAGTTTACCAAGAGGCAAAAAAAAAAAAAAATCGCTCAAAATGAGCAAGATTTCCATCTAATACCTACAAGGTATGCAACAATTTTTCATGGAAACAAAATTTCCTTCTACAATCACTCTTCTTTGGTTCTTGTTTATAAAATAAATCTAATCTCATTAGATTAGACCTGATTACTTGCGTATGTATAGCATGAATAGTCATTGACCACACAGTTCTTTTGAATTTGCTTTGCAGGATTCCCAAATTGAATTTTTAAAAGTCTCCTGAGCCTGAGAAGTCAAGACAAGAACTCACTACCAGATTTTTCTTGTTGTAACTATAGTTTTTGGTGAGTTCCTCTCTTCTTGAAATTCCCAAGATATTCTGAGATTCCTGAGTCTGCCAGGAAGTGGTCTCCTTACACACCTGTGAGGCTGGGAACCCCAGAAACCAGATGCCAGGTCAGTTTCTCCATGAGGACTTTGTAAGCATTGGTTCCGTAGAGCCAAACTTAGTTCCTTAAAATGAAATTCTATACACATCATTTTCTGATGTGACATTTCTGTCCAAATTAGTTGGGGTTAACAGTTTCAGAAAGCTTTCGTCTTCTAAATATCTGATGAAAGTTTATATGTCAAGAAAATGTGGTTGTTTCTGTGCCATACAATAAAAATAATAACCACATGACAAAATATTGACAAATTTCTGTGAACTTTATACAGTTTTATTACAATTAATATAATACCTGTATAAGTAATATTTACCTATACAGCTATAACCTAGGAATGAGAGTGACAGGTACATTTAAAGCCCAGACTTCTTCGCCTCTATACGATACATCCATGTAACCAAAAACCATTTGTACTCCCTAAATCTATTGAAACAAAACATAAAATAAAAGGAAAAAATATATATAGCCAAGAAAAAGCTAAAGCATCTCTTATTTGTTTTGTGCCAATGTTTGCAGAAAAGCATTCTCTCTTCTTGTTTGGCATGTCTTTACAAGAAATTTTTAAAACAATTTTACTGATGTATAATCCATGCACGACTAAAACTACACTATTTTAATGCATGCAGTTTGATAACTATGACATATACATACACCTTCAACACAATCAAGATAGTAAATATATCCATCACTTCCAAGCTTTTAAGTTTTGAGATGTGTGTGTGTGTGTGTGTGTGTGTGTGTGTGTGTGTGTGTGTATTAAGATTAACATCAGGTCTACCTTTTTAACAACTTTTAACAAAAACTTAAGTTTAACAGTACCATATCATTAACTGCAGGCACAGCATTGTATAGCTAACCTCTAGAACTTTTTCATCTTTTATAACTCAATCTTTATGTCCATTGAAAACATCTAATGTCCCCGTCTTCCAAACCTTAGCAATCACCTTCCTATTCTCCGCTTCTATGAGACTATTTCAGATTCCTCATAAAAGAGAGAACATGCAGTATTTATTCTTCTGTAACTGGCTTATTTTACCGTCAAAATGTCCTTCAGATTTATCCATGTTATTACAAATGGCAAGATTTCCTTTCTTTGTAAGGCTGAGGAACATTCCATTGTGTGTGTGTGTGTGTGTGTGTGTGTGTGTTTGTGCATGTGTATCACATTTTCTTTGTCTACTCATCTGTTGATAGACACTTGATTTGTTTCCAAACTTTAGCTATTATAAATAATGTTGCAGTTAGCACGGGAGTACAGATATCTCTTTGAGATCTTGATTTTAATTATTTTGAAAATATACTTTGAAGTGAAATTCCTGGATCCTAGTTCTATTTTAAGTTTTTGAGCCTCCATACTACTTTTCACAATGGTTAATTTATATTCCCATCAGCAGTGTCCAAAGGTTGCCTGTCCTCCACATCCTCACAACACTTCTTTTTAAAATATATAATAGCCATTCTAACACATGTAAGGTGATGTCTCATTGTGATCTTGATTTGTATTTCCTTGATGATTACTGATGGTGAGCATATTTGTTGACCATTTTTATGTCTTCTTAAGAGAAATATCTAGTCAAGTCCTTAGTCCAGTTATTTGTCTTTTTGCTATTGAGTTGTAGTTTGTATACATTTTGGATATTAACTCCTTATCAGACAAATGGTTTGCAAATACTTTCTCCCATTCCAGTAACATATTTAACATACCAAATAAATCTAACTAGTTTAACATCTCTCTTTTTTGGACAAGGTGAAATAACATATCCTTTATATTTCCTAGGGTTCAAGAAATCTTGAAATCAGCTCAAGAACAAGATTTCACTTAGAATTTAATTTGTGGAGATAGTCAACACTTCCAATGGTTTGAACACTTGACCAAGTAGGATTACTGATCACTAAAACAACAGTACTTAGGTTCTCTTAAATAATCAAGAACGTGATTAATATTAGCCTAAAACACACAAAAATTCTGATAAAATACAAAACCATAGTTTGCCAGGCAGATTACTTAAAAGGTAAACACAAACAAACAATCAAAAAACCTACCACAATTGTGTATTAAGAACCACAAATCAGAAGGTTTTAAGATTTCCTTTTCCCCTGACATGTAGTTGAATGGAGGCTGTGGACTACCTCTTATGCAGAGGAGACAGCTTTCGGGATATCTGCAAAGCCCACCTAAGTGGAGATTAGGACTTAAGTTCCCCAAAGAAGCCAATGAAGTTCCAAATTATTCTCAACAACATCATTCCAAGAAGAAGGAGGTGACAAAGCTGGTGCTGCATATCAGCAGAGGGCTGAGCAGAGAAGTTTGGGTCTGCTGAGAAGTTCCCATAAAAGAAGCAGGATCAAAGAGACAGAGCAAAGAGCTGGGAGAGTAATGGCTAGCCAAAGCATCAGAAAGGAATTGCCACTCAACACAGAGAATCAGGAAGAAAAACTTCCATCCCAGGGAGTCAAGGAATAATCCCCACTCAAAGCAGAGTCCGGAAGATCTTTCAACCCAGGAGGTACCTTTCAAAACAGGCCTGGGCCTCTAACCCAGTTTAGAGAGCACATCCCAGCCTTAAGAAATAAAAACCTGTCCTTGACAACTTCAACTGATATTTGTCTGGAGCAACAGTTCAGACAATAGATCCTGACCAGTCAGTTGAGAGTGAAAATGCTTCTTCAAAGATACACATGGGTCTTGCGTGAGAGGTTCAAAAGTCTGATGATGAATGTAATCCTGAGTCTCAGCACCATAGCTATTAAAGAATAAAATCATTCATTCATTTGTTAAAGACAGAAAGGGAGACTATTCAAGGAAAGACCACCAAAATAGGTATAAAGAACACAGCAATGGGAACGTAAAGTAGGGGAAAGATTGAGTTCAACCCCAAATCAACAAGGATAAGGGTAAATAAACAGACAAGGAACAAAGTGGGAAGTGGGAGGTCATTGGATGAAAAATCTCTGAGAAAAACCACCAAGAAGAAGTGGGGATCTGGCTAAAGCAACCTAACAGATTTCTTGCTAAAGCCAAGCCAGTGTGGTCAGATATCCCTTGGGAAGAGAATGAGGAATCCTGTTAAATATCATGGCTGAGGGATTCTGACTAAACTGACTTGGGTTATTAAGCCCAAAAGTTCAGAAGGGCCCGACTAGAGTTTCTTCAAGGAGAGACTCTGTTACCATCTATCATTCTGTAAACCATTTTCTGCTCTGCCTAGTTTCTTCACCTTGCCCCAACCTGAGGGAGCCTCAAGAAATGGAACTCTGAGTACTCAGCCCTTCTCAGTCGCATCACCTTTCAAACTATATTCCAGCTCTCACAAAGGAAAAAAAGCATAGTAGAATGAGGAAGAAAAAATAATTGTTAAAAACACTAACTTGTAATCTACTTCTTTTTTAAAGAGATTGTGTTGGGTTGTCTGAGCTAAAAAACCAAGATTGCAATTTGATAGACTCCATGTCAGCATGTGAAATCCTTCTAAAATCAATTTTAATAAGAAGTTGTCAGTCTCAGAAACATTCTACATGCAATTTAATTGCCTGCTTAGTTTATTTTTTAATTGAGATGTGCAAACAAGTCCCTCTACTCCCATATTTCTGAGTTAATAAAGATGTTTTTTCATATGCTGCAAAAGTCCCACAAGATGAGGTGCGTATTAAATGTGTGTGAGCTGATACTTATGAACCTGACAGAAGAAAGCTAAGCCTTCTTAAAAAGTGAGAAAGAAATCTTCCGTTTGCAGATAGGTGAATTAATGGTCACTTTGATCCCAGCTGGGATCATCTAGTCCTTGCAACTCATTAGGCAGGGAATTATCAGCAATGAGAAGTTTCACCAGAAACACATCAACTACTTTTTCAGGACTACTTTCAATTATAACAGCAATGGTTACCTGTCAGGAAATTACTAATAGATGAGTGGAAACAGGAATGTATTAACAAACAGAGTTTAAAGACAAGAGAATGTTATAAAGTTCTTCCTTTGTTACATTCTTGGGGAAAAAATCAATACACCGTGCAAAAGGAGACAAATGGATCAACAGTGGTGATTATGGGCATGCTGTCAGAACATGTTATTAGCCCACAGATTTATTAGTGTGAGTTGAAATACCATGCATCCCCCTTGCAGGAAATGGTTTAATTATAAGACTAGAGCACAGGAAACCTGCTCCAAGGTCTTACGTTTTCTTTCCAATGCTATACTGCCCCCCTATGGAAATTGACGTAGGCCCCTACAACTGGATTCTGAATTTGTTTAAATTTGTTTCAGGTTTAGCACCAGATATTTCAGGAAAGTAGAAGAGTTTAAGAAAGTTATTAATAAACCAATACCAAATATACAATATTATCCCCCAAATCCACCTGAGCTTCTAACTTAGTAGAGAATGCAATTTGTGTTTTTAAAAATTGTGTGATCACCAGAGTTCTAAAACATGCCAAAAACAACTACTGTTATTGAGTAAGTCCATATAATGAGACTATCATCAACATAAAAAGGCTTCAAGTAAGTTTCTGATGCTTATATTACAATGAGGTGGTTTGAAATGTTATGCAGTCCCTACCAGATCGATTTTGAGCAGTGTGGAGTAGAAAGCCCATCCCAGCAGACTTCCAAAACAGCAATAATTGCAGTTTGATATATACAGGATTGCAGTCAAGTATGTACATCTTGTGCAGTGTATGTGGATAAAAAAGTCATAATGAAAACAGAATGAGATGAGTGCATTATGGTACATCCCTATTTTGGTTCTTGTCATATGATATATGCACTTATCATATGCCACATGATGCAATGGACACATCAATCACACAAGCAGCTTAGATATCACATCCAAAGTGTTGCTCCTGCTATAAAATAAATAAAGCTATTGATTTCTCTGCCTGAGTCAATGGGCCAAAATCATGAAAATGAATTGTTATTGTAAATATTTGTGAATATCACCACTCTAATATTTATGAAGACACGTGAGAGTGGCAAGTCTAAACATAGGAACCCTGACTTTCCCCACACAGCCACTGGCCTCAGTTGATTCTTCTTCACTGAGTTTTTTCTATCTCATAAATTCTGACACAAGAGGTTTAACTCCAGGACAAGGAAAGGAAAAAAAAAGCCGAAGTCCAGTGCCACTATTTATGATGCATATAAATCTAAGTCATTTTAGCATCACTTGTTTGTGTAAGAAAAACGAGCTCTATTGCACTCTACAAGTCCCACCCAGTGCTGTTTCCCTTAGGATCTCATGGAGACAGGCATTTTCCTGTATTATAACGACTCTATTTCCTTAACAGCAGGGCACTCATTGCTGTATCTCAGAAGTCTACTAAACTTTATGGCTCTTTTACTAATACTGGGATAAATATTTGGTACAGCATAATAAAATAGCCTGCAAATTATAACTTTACCTTCTGCTCTGCATAATAATAATTACTTCCCTTTAGAATACAGGGTAGCCTTTTATCAATTTGCTATCCCTTATTATTTTTCAGTGAAGCAATTAACAGTTTTGAGATGAAGGAGTTTGAGAGAAGAGTTTTTAAATCACTAATGTGAAGAGTCTAAAAATAGCAACAGCAGCACTAGTGCTTGAAATGGAGAGAAAGACAGATGGGTATCACATGTCTATACAGGGCAGGGCACATTTTAAGAGGAAGCTTAGGGTACACTCAGGTATAGATTTACACCAAACAGCGTGAGTAGAAATGTATTTCAGGGCTTAACATTCAGCAACAACAATAGGAGCAGCTAAAAGCTGCTGAGTCCTAATGCGTGCCAGGCTTTCTATTAGGAGCTTAATAGGCATTACCTGGTTTAATCCTCAAACAGCCCCTTGGGGCAAATGTTGTTATTGTTCAATGTTATGGACAAGGAAAATAAACTTAAGTTTGCTTCAAGAACAATGTGTTGCTATAATAAGGGAGACGCAATAGTAGTGACCATTCAGATCCCCCCCCAACCTCCCCCCTGCCACCCATTCAATTCCTAGGGATTCACGTCTACTCCTTAGAAAGAGAAAATCGAAGGAGTAGAGCCTAATATTTAAAATATCTGGGGCTGAGCATGGTGGCTCAAGCTTGTAATTGTAGCACTTTGAGAGGCGAAAGAATTGCCTGAGCTCAAGGGTGCGAGACCAGCTTGGGCAACTTGGTGAGACCTCATCTCTACAATTTTTAAAAAAATGGCCAGGCATGGTAGTGAGCATCTGTAGTTCCAGGTTCTTGGGAGGCTGAAGCAGGAAGGATCACCAGAGTCCAGCAGGTCAACACTGGGCTGGCCATGAGAGTGTCACTGCACTCCAGCCTGGGCAACGGAATGAGATTCCAACGCAAAAATAAAAAGAAACAAAAAGAAAGAAAAAATCTGGGAGGCACCAGAAGCATATGGCCAAATCTCTTTGTAGCCTCTAGGAAAAGATTTTGTCTTATCTAGATATCCTCCACCTGGGGTGGAGAAGGGGACAAGGTAACACGGTGAACATGAGCACCTCTCTGAGGCCCTGTCCATGACCCCGACCCAACCATCCCTGCAGAGTCAGAATAAAAGAGGAAGAGACAGCAGCCACCACATGACAGGTCTGCTGGGGAGTGCAGGCCATACAGTTTGTGAAGGGACTCCCCAGGACTTAGGGCAAGAAATGGAGGGAGTGGGATTTCTTATGAAAGAGATGAACTTAGGAATATTGTTTGGTTTCTTGTATTGTGATCTGTGCCAGTTTCTACTGCTGACAAACAAAAGCACCCCAAGTTTCAGCTTGAACTGACATCTCTTTTATAATTTGCCAAAATGAAAAATATAAGGGGGAAGGGAAGGGGTGCACTTGATATATGTTCTCTAGGCCTTTTAGCAAGCTTGGGTTTTTTTGGTTACATATCTGGAAATTTACGAGAAAGATGATGTTGTAGACACTGGAGTAATGGGCACTGTTTAAGAGTATGCCACCAATGTTACCGTGGCCAGAACTGGTAGAGGCTCCAATATCACCCACCATGTGGTCTGCCGTGATGCCAGAAAACAAGTTATGGGCATGATTCTTGCCAAGAGAATTCGTGGGCATATTAAGAATATTAAGCACACCTAAAGCTGAGATAGCTTCCTGAAAAGTGTGAAGGAATGACCAGAAAAAGAAGGAAGTCAACGAGAAAACAACCTGGATTCAACCCAGCATCAGCCTGCCCCACCCAGGGAATCACACTTTGTAAAACCAGTGGAAGGAGCCTGAGAAGCTGGAACCTAAGCCCTATGAATTGATGGCACAGCAGGTATTAAAAAAGAACATCATAAAATAAAAACTTCTGGATTGTTTCTAAAAAAAACCACACACACTCACAATTTAGGGGCTTAAAACCAGCACTGTTCTATTATCTTATGGTTCCATGGGTCAGGAATTTGGGAATGTCTAGACTAGGTGTTTCTGGCACTAACTGAGTTGGAACAGGGTAGAAGTGAGACTGGAGCAGCCAGGACTAGCAGGCATCTTGTGCCATCTGAGACCCTCCCTGCCATGTGGACCAACTCAGTTCCTCACAGCATGGCAGCCTCAGGGCAGACACTGCTTGACAAGACAGGTGAGGACTCCAAGAGCAGATTTTCCATGAAGGCAGTAGAAGCTGCTCCACCTGTTAGGACCAGACCTTAGAAGTCATGCAGTGACAATTTTGTCACATTCCACTGGAATAAGTCAGTCACCACCTCCAGGCTCAAGAGGATGAGATTTAGACTCTTTTTGCATAAGAAAGTGGCAATGTTCTAGAAGAGTCTATGGGATGGGTGCTATTGTTGCATCCACCTTTGGAAAACATAGTCTGCCACAGGACATTGCTATTACCATCAAAACAATAGTGGCCAAAGGTACATAAGTCACAAATAAAGGGAACCATGGAAACATGCCAATGATTTTCTCCATAAATCCTCTTCTAAGTTACTTACCCCTTTTCTTCCACCGTATCATACAGCCGGTGCTGTGCAGAACATAGCTGATAAATCCACCCAATTCATTATTATCTCACTTCCAGAGTTCCTTCTCTGGCTTTCTTTCTTCTTTCAATATCCTAAGTCTGGGAATCCTCTCAACCATGAATTCTATTCTCATTCTCTCTACTCCCTACTCTACAAAGTCTCCTCATCCTCATCCACATTTTCTCTTTCATGGCTTTAAATACCACTTTTATACAGCCAATGCCAAAGTCTATGTTACTAGCTTAAACCTTTCTCCTAAGCCCCAAATACATATTTCAGACTCAATATTCAGTGTCTCTAACTGAATGTCCTAGCATTATTTAATACTCAAAGTATCCCCATCAGGTTCTTTTTCTGATTTTCCTTTTTTATTAATGTCATTATTACTATAATAATTCAGAAACAGACATGCCAAAAGTTTTCTGAGACATCACCTCTGCCACCAACCTTCATTCAGTCTATTTCCAAGTCCTATCTTTTCTGTCTCTATCACCACTCACAGCTCCATCCTCCAAGGGTTATCCTAGTGGCTACCACAACAGATTTTTTTCCTCCTCTCTAATACCTGAGCAATTCTAACTTGCTTCTCATTGTTAAGCCACTGCTAGGCTCTCCTCTTGTAATCCATCCTATGTATTTCAATCAGTTTAAACACTCAAAAACACTACATTAAATAGGTGAGAACGCTCCTCAATATTTTCCAATGGCCTGTCTTGTCCCTAGAGTAACTTGTCCCTAGAGTAAAGCAAACTATTTAGAGTGGCCATTGTCTTATAGTTCCACCTTTATCTTTCGCTTCCCTCTTCATATCATCTATGTCCAATACAAATAATACTTTGTGTTCCCTGAACTTATTCCAAATTCTCCAACAACTGTGTCTTCCCTTAAATTATTCCTTCTACATTTTATGGTACCAACATTTCTGCTTCCAGTTCAACTGTTGCATCCTTCTCCATGACTTCTCCCCTGAAATAGCTATCCGAAAGGAATATTTTAAACTTACTCATTATTCACTCATTTATGTATTTGTTCAAAAAATATTTGTTAAAGATCTATTTTGTGCCGGGTATCATTCTAGAAATGGGCATAAATTTAAAATTAGAGGTAAGTTTTTGCTTTCTTGGAGCTGAAATTCTAGTTTGGAATGAGCAGGAGAAAGAGACAGGCCACAAACAAATAAACAGGTTTATAAACGACATGATTTCCAATACTGAAGAGTATAATGAAGAGAACAAGGTAATGTGAGAGTGAGCAACATTGATTGAGGCTTTGAACAGAGAACTCAAGGAAGGTCTCTCTGTGGAGACGACATTCATACTAAGACAATATTTTTACAGGGCAGACAAGAAGAAGCTAGCCAATCAAAAATCATGGTGCAGAATGGTCCTTTGCCAGCGTTTACTATATTTATTATGTTTATATTTACACTGCCAAATGAAGAAAATAAAACAGTAAACTTGGAGAAGGAGGAGAGAATTATATGAAGTGAGAGGCATAGGTAGGCGTATTACTTTGTTAGGGATGCCATAACACAGTACCACAGACTGGGTGGTTTAACAACAGAAATGTATTTTCTCACAATTCTAGGCTATACGTTCTGATCAAGTTATTGGCAAGATTGGTGTATTCAGCGGTCTCTCTCCTTCGCTTGTAGATGGTCATCTTCTATCTTTTTAGGATCTTTCTTCCTTGAGTGTGAATATGTACATGTGTGTGTCTTAATTTTCTCTTTTTATAAAGATACCAATGGTATTGCATTAGGACACACCCTAATGACCTCATTTTCACTTAATTACCTCTTTGAAGAACTTATCCCCGAGTACAGTCACATTCTGAAGAACTTTGGATTAGAACTGCACTATATAAATTTGGGGGGAGACATAATTGACTCCACAGAGCATGGTGTGTCAACTTGTAGGCTACAATAAGGAATGTGGATTGTTTTCTAAATTCCAGGATGCCAGATGATCTGATTTACATTATTTTAGGGGAAAGCTCTGGCTACCATGTAGAAAATAGATTACACAGAAGCAAGAATGAAAGCATGAAGTCTGGACAATAGTCTAGAGCAGGAATCCACATGAGAGCTGATACAGGCTGGTTTGCCTCAACCATCATTTTTGCTAGTACAATTACATAATGTTAGTAAAAACACCAGAGATACCAACTCGAATTTCTTCATAACAATTTTTCTTAACAATTTTCAAAAAATTACTACTTTATCAAATGTGTAAAAACAGATTTCAAGGTTATGTAAACAATTGATCCTTTAATAGCCATATGACTTTTCACTTTCTCGGAATACCATATTTCCACAGCTTTAAGAGAAGTTAAAATTAAATGATCCAAAATGTTTCTTTTAGTTCTAAAATTATAGATTTGAACCAGGTTTTTTTTTTTTAAATCATTATTTGGATGTCAAGTATAGAATTATTTGAGACATAATCTATGAATATTTTAATCAATTCCATAACAAATATAAAAGTATTGGATCAGGGAGTTCAGAGATAACCTTGAATTATAATCAATACCTTTCAAGAACCCTGTAGAGATCATTACAAGCTATTGTTTCAGTCTCACAGAAAAGAGACTTTTTATAGCTTTTTAGTTTATCATTGCTCAGCTGAATCTGAAATGAACCCATTAGACTCATCTCTCACCATATCAAAGTCTGTGCCCAGTTTTAGACATTTCCTACCCAGACCATTAAAATCATATTCACAAGCACAGGCATGACAATCACGACTAGTCACTCTAGAGTTTTTTTTTTTTTAAACCCTGTCATAGAGACGAATTGCATCCTTCTTCACATCTGTACTTCCACCCACTGATGGTGCTGCATTCTGAGACAGCCTACCCATTTTCAAATGACTAAACCCTTCTCTTTATGACTTTTCCATTTCTGCTTTTGTCAGCTACCAAGACTAAAAGTTTAGCAAGAGACACTGATCAAATGCAATTAATGCTGAAGGTTTCTTGTCATCAATTTCATTACTTGAAGAAATCCTCATACCCAGGCAATAGCTACAAGCTGAGGAAAAGCAAAGAATGATCAACTCTTCCTCCCTATAGTTGTCAGCCAGTTTCCAAAGTCAGAGAGCAGAAATATGAATGTTATCATCACACAGATGCCTCCTGTGTAGTAGTTTGTCTCATAAACCTACCCTACTCCAGTGGGGATAAGATTTGACTGATTAGACAACCCCCTCCACAAGAAAGGATATAATTTGACATGTGTCCCTTCATTCCACAACTCATCTACCTTGTTTTTGGCAGAGTGACAATGTGAGACTTTCAGTTAACAAAAGCTTTTGTGTTTTGTTGACATGGTTGTCTGCATTGGGGTTTCCCACTACTGTCCTGCCCCATCAGTCTGAAGGGTTACAGCCCAGAAGATCCCCCTACCATGTGAATAACCTCAATTCCTGGTCAGAACTCCTACCCTGACTCCTCGTCTAACCCAGTCAATTGTATTCATTGCCCAAGATGAACTTCTCGGGTCCTAGAGCAAGCTCCAAGCACCCAGCACCCTGCCACTTGTTCTCTGGGCATTAATCTTTGCTTATAGCTTTGCAACATTAGAAACTCTCCCACGACGAAGAGACCTTCAGAATCAAGAGAGTAAGAAAGGTAGGTTCTCAGCCAAAAATTATCCACAGTACCCTACAGTGTCCTGGTCTGTGCCTCCCAGATTTTTCAATCTTTCCTTTTATCAGAGCTATAACCTCACTCCAACAATACTGACATTTGAAAGGGGAACTATAGAAGAAGAGAAAGAATGCCAGCCTCCCTCACATCCCATGCATATATCATAGGGCACTTTGACTCTTCCCCTGTATTTCCCTATTTCTATTATGTGATGCATCTTCATAATCATTCATTCTTTACATAGCATCCTTGTGCGGCTTCCTACCACTTTCCTCAGAACTTTTTCTTCTACATGTCTTCCATGTCTACCAGGTTTCCTCCCAGAGTTGGTTGAAATGTGAACAAAGGGTGAACAGTCCCCAAGTCCTCTAAAGATCTGTGTCCAGAAAATTCTAGAGCCTCAAATTCTATTAATTATAAAGCAACTGATTAATTCAACAGAGAGGAAATGAATCAACTAGCTGCTTAGCACAGTGAAATGGAGGGCTGGGTAAATGAAGACAGGGAGACTATCATTCACTGAGTGCTTATCACATGCCAAAAACGGGGATCAGCTTTCTGTCATGTTATCTTATATAATCCTCAAATAATTCTGTAAAGAGGGAATACCTTCATCTCCATTTTACAAATGAGGAAAATATGATTTAGAGGGACTAAGAAACTTGCCTAAGTTTACATAACAAGGAACAGAAATGAATAATTAAACTCAGATACCTTGGTTGCTAATTTTGTACCCCAAGGCAGCACTTATTAAATAATAGGAAGCATATATTAATATTTTTAAAGTATCCAGGGAAGACTTTTTTGACTGCATTTCCTTGTCTCAGGCTTCAATCTGCCTGTCAGTACTTGTGCATGATCCTTAATAAGCCCCAGTCTGAAGGAGCTAAGATTAACTTAATCCAGCCTCCTCCAGACAAGAAAAAGACTGTCTAAATATAGGACATCACTGAGATAAGGAGAGTAATTAGTAAGTTCTTTCTTCAACATAAGTTTGCTGAGCATATGAATGAGTGAACTGAATGAAACTGATTGGGATTCTCTGAAACTGTTAATGCTCATAATAAAAAATATGCTTAGAATCAAAGAAAAAAAATCTCATCTTTCTCAAATCTATACTTCCTTGCCTAGCTTCTTTTCTTCTTCCCAAAATAGCTGGGGATGTCTTCTCCAGCCCGAGGCATAGTGAGCCATGAACTCTGAGCCACGATCTCTGTCAACACTCCCGTTACCTTGCCTCATGCTCTGCAAGTGATTCTTCAAATACTGAACATAAGGCCATGTATGCCATGAAGAGGTGCTGGCCATTGGAGTTCAATGAACAGCCACAAATAATGACATAACATGGCCCTTTTGCTTTGCAGAAAGACCTGCCTGGCCACAGTAAGGTAAGGATTTGAAGAGAGGAAAAGGGTGAAAACAGAAAAGCCATATGACTTCACGTTTCCCTGGGGAAAAAGCCAGAGACTGAGGATTATGTGCAAATTATTTACCTGGGGAAATGATCCCAGGGACCACGAATAAAGCCATTGGGAAAAGTGAAACAAGAAAAGAAGAAAAACCAATCTAAGTAGCATTACTGAGTGGGTTACCACTATGTACTACCAGGTGTCCTCTGAGGCATTGGGTAGCCTCCCTAGAGCAATGTTAATTCCTGTGCAATGCCAAATCTGCTCATGAACCAAGTGTGGGTTTACTTGACTCCTGCAGGAATCCCACACAGCCCCAGCAGGGGAAGTCCCAGGGAAGAAAATGAAAGACACATGATTGGTCACACCTCTAGCAGCTAGTTGCCTCAGCAATAATAGGAGAAAATGGTTGGGCAGACAGGATGCAAAATGAGTGTTAGCAAATGGCCAGCAGGATCCACTACTCATACTGCATGCATCTGCTTGCCATACAATAAGTCCAGTTTATCACAGTCTTCTCATCGATATGTTCACAATCTTCTCAAAGGAATATACCGAAGACACCTTACAGTTAATAAGAGGGTGTAGTGAGTCAATTCCTGGTGCTTCAGTATGGAACCAGCCATGCCATCCATTCCAGATCACCTTACTCTTACCCAGCACTTAATCTTTAAGGAGCTAAAGCCCATAATGACTTATTCTTGACTATCGCTGTGCATGAAGGCACAAGAAAAAACTCCAAATGAATCTTCCAGTTGCTAAAAAAAACCCTTTGTGCTCTCATTTGGTAGTAGTAAAACCTAGATTGTTATGGTAATCAGGATCGATTTCTTCTGTCTTTATCTGTAAAAAACTCAGCTGACAGTTACAAACTCAAGTTTAGAGAAACCCTTATTGCTATCCCAAAAGAGTAATTGGAGCTTCAGTTTCTGTGCAACCATCACATCCACCGGTAATCAGAATTTCCAATCTAGCAGAGTTTAAGATTATAAGGATACAAAGAATGAATTTGAAAAGTGTGTCACAGGAAGTGATGGTTGAAATTCCTTAGATCCTGGGAAGAGCACCATATATCAGTGACATGACTCAATGAAGGATTGCATTTCCAACACCATATAGAGTTGCCTTAAACCTGGTGTCTTCATTAAGCTTTTAATCCATCATTTAAGTTGGCCAGCTATTTCTGGGTGAGGCAGTACAATGGTTGGAGAGTTGAATCTTGCGATTTTGCACCCATTATTGAACCTCTTTCAGCACAAAAGGGGTCTAGGGCAATATTATGCAGGATCTCCTACCAGTAAATCAGGTGTTTTTAAGGCATCGGATAGTGTTTCTTTCCAAGACACTTCAGGCAAAGAAGGTAGACCCAGATCCAGAATAAGCAGAAATTTCAGTGAAAACAAAATGTTGACTCCTCCAGTGGGTAAATGGCCAACTTCAAGGAAAGAAGCCACACGGAAGGCCCAGTGTCAGTCTCTGCTGTAGGCAGATCAGGCATTCACTAATGGTATAATTTGGGTACTGTTGGGCCCATCCACGGTTTCTATCATGGTCACCATTCATAGGATCACCTCAAAGACTGGAATGGCTGGGGAGAGAGGCTGGTTAACCCTCCCAGAGAAAGTTATCCCACTCTCCTATCCATCGGGTTATTGAACATAGATGTTTTCTAGTGGACATTAATATGAGACACAAAGATTTGTGTGCTTTGTATTCATTTACATGATCCATCCTCCAATCTCTGCTCTAAACATCCTTACCTATGATCTTCTGATTTAGTAATTTCAAGACCCTTCACAAAGCAAGCAAACCATGTGCTAATGCTCTGTCATCTGTGATACCCAAGCCTCCAGCCATTTCTCCTTGCTCACAACCAAGTGAGCTCTTTCAGCTCTGCTCCCTGAGAGGATTTCTCTTCACTACCATCCTTCAAAATACCACTGTATGTTGCCAGATTGGCACCAGTACATTTTTTGCTACCACCAACATATAGATCCAAACAATCTGTGAATTAGGCTTGATCTTTTCCATCTGTTGATTGATCATAAGGAACCCTGTGTGAGTTCACAGGTGACAGCTACAAAACCAGATGACATGGAGTCTGGGACTCCTGTCATGCAACTTCCAACGCCCTCAGAACCGGCTTGCATTCATTCCTGAATGAACCATCTGCATTGAACAAGGTATTACCGTTACATATGCCCAATCTCATAATGTAGTGAATTTAACCCACCCAGATAATGGTGAACAACTTCAGTTTTATACTCATTTGATGTTCCACAGTAAGGTGGTCAGTCTGCTGGGGCCCAATAAAGTCTGAAGGGCAGCTTTTCAAATATCAAGCAGTCATCCTTTGCTGCTGGAGGTATGGCATTGCCCCAGAACCATAGAGGACCATGTTGCAACCCATCACACAGCATCCTTGCTCATTAGGACCTCCTTTGGTACTATTCATTCTGTTGGTTTATACAGTCTGCTTTGCTGGGCAGCTTTCACCCCAACCTGCACTAGCTATGGAGACTTTCTTGCTCTGGGCCACACTCAAAACTGTTACCCAATAAAGAGATAAGAATATTATTCCCTAGGGCACCATATGCTATCTTCACAATTCAAATACACCCACCAAACATTCTGCCTCTTGCTTGGTGATAGTACATGCAGGATGCAATGACTTGTCTTTTACTTTAGATAGAATGTCCATGCATACCACAGACCATTGGTACCTAAAAAATGTCACTCTTTTAACTGGATCTTAAATCCTGTGGGGTTTATTTCTCAAACTCTGGCATGCATGGGTCTTACTAACGTACCCATAATATTTTTCACTTCCTGCTTGCCAAATTCAACTCGTATGATATCAGCAGTATAGTAAAGTTACATAATATTCTGCAGAATTTTAAGAAGATCAAGCTTCCTGAGGATTACATTGTGACAGAAATTTGGGGCAAGACAATGAATGAATACTGTCATCCTTCTATGCAAACACAAAATACTTTTGACCCTCTTAATCATGAGGACTGAGAAAAATGTATTCACCAGGTGAACTGCCACTAATCAAGTCCTGGAGTCTGTATTGATCTGATAGAGCAAAGATTCTACATTGGGCAAACACTTGGGACTGAGACTACTTACGGAACTCACTTACTGTCAGTCATTATCATATGCCGCATCTCTTAGATTTTTATAGAACCAAGAAATAAGGTGAGTAAGAACACCTAGGAACCTTTGGAATAATCCACTCATGTCAGGAAGAGGTTAATGTTTATTCATCAGCCTCCATCCTGATCGGTCAATGACCACACAGAAGGCGTTGACTGTCTCAGACTTTGAGATGTGCATGCTCATCAGAATGGGTGATAGGCCCTCACAGACGTCCCACACAGCAGTGCAGAGACGACCACCATGGGCATGTGGTGCAACCGCAGTGAGAGTGTTCTGGAAACTGGAGGCTCAACAATAGTTGGTGCACAAATGTGGCTCCAGAAAGGGCCCCGAAATGCCATAAACCATCCTTTGGCAAACAATTACAGCATTTTAGGCATAATTTCACAAATGTCTGAACTAAGGTAATGAAGGCAGATATGAAGAAAACAGGATTGTTTCAGTAGATAGTTATGAGGAAGCTGTCAAAGAGGCAAAATAAAAAGCGACCAACAAACCATTTCTTAAATTTTTGCCCAAAATTCAAGATGCCCTGGAACAAAATGATTCCTTAGAAAACATAAAGTTGAAAATTCTGGTTTACACATAAGCAGCCTTCCTTCCTGCAAGATTTCCATCCTAAAATGCAAATTCCTCTATCTAGACATCAATGATACTGCTGACCACCAGGCATCAGAGAGAAAAGCTCATGCAACAGTGTTTGAATCTAAGCCGATTTAATTTAGACAGTTCTGATATTATTCCTTTGCTACATCATAAAAAAATGTAAATTAGTTGAAATGGTACTCAAATCAATGAGTAAACAGTCCTTTGAATATAAAAGAAATTCAAATTAACTTCTGGCAGACTAAAAAGTAGACAAAGCTAGCACCATGAAGGCTCCTAATTGGTGAAAATACTTCATAGCCTGGCGGTGTTCAAGTGTGGCACTCTTTGAATTTGTGTCTAAAAAAAAATCTTACCCCTTCATACACTGCTGGTGAGAATGTAAAATGGTGCAGTCAGTGTAGCAAACAGTTAGGTGGTTCCTCAGTAAATTAAACCTAGAGTTATCATAGTAGCCAGCAATTTCATGCCTAGGTTTATGTACAAAATAATTGAAAATGGGTGTTCAGACAAAAACTTCTGCCTGAATTTTCATAGCATACTTAGCCACAATAGCTAAAAGATGGAAACTACCCAAATGACTATCTCAGGTGACTGGGCAAACAGACCGAGAATCATCCGTGCAGTGGAAAAGAAGTACCAAAACACACTTCAGCTGGATGAACCTTGAAATCCACTCACAAGAGACCATATGTCATATGTTTCCATTTATATGAAACACTCAGAATAGGTAAAAATATAGAGACAGAAGTTAGATAGTGGTTGCTTAAGGTTGGAGAGGAATGAGGTATGAAAGGGACTACTCTACAAAAGTACAGGGTCACTGTTTGCAGTGACAAAAATGGTCTAAATTGACCATGCTAAGGGTTGTATATTTCTGGGAGGGGAAGAAAACATTTAAAATCCATTGACTTGTATGTTTTAAATAGGTCAATTGTATGACATATGAATTGTGTCTCAATAATGCTGTATAAAGATGAAAAAGTCTTCTCCGCTTTTTAAAATTGCATATCTACTTAAACTTTTTTTTTCTGAGAATTATCCAGGTGAACAGAAAATCCATGCCTCAGGTTTCTTTTGGAGGTCCCAAAAGGATTCCCAAGTATACCTCAGCTGCATAACAGTGGTATAAATTAATATGGATGACACTGTTCTTCACACTGGAAAAAGAGTGAAAGAAAACTTTGAAATGTTAAAACTGGGTCATAAACATCATCGGGAAAAGAAACTTTGGTTGTGCAGTTGTGAAAATTTTTTTGTGTGTAGGGAGGAATGGAGCCCAGGGATGCAGTAGCTTGTTTCAACAATGTTTCAGGAAAGTTTACTTTACTCCCTAGTCAACTATGAGCCTATTTCTTACAAGAGGATTGGAAACAAACTTTTGGAATAATCTTCAAGTGTTCTTTCCAATTTCCTTCAAATCCAACAAATTTAAGTTACTGGAGATAGTGACAGAAAGAAACTCAAAAGTCCTAGGCAATTCTCTGAGAAACTGTAGAAATCATAAGTAAACAGAATCTAGTCTTTTTCTCCAAACCACTAGTGATTTATAACAGTTTTATCAGGTTTTCTATATTAAAGCCAGTCATCATTTCAACTTTTGAAGAAATACTGCTACAACACAATAATAATAGCATTTTTAGTAAATTGCAGGATACAACTTGACCTTCCACAAAAGAGTCGAGATGAAGAGAGGACTGCATGTTTCAGGACATGGTTTCTATCATCTACTTCAGGTCAAGTGCCAATTATTTTTAATTAAAAAAGCCATAGAGAAAACAAATACTACTTCTGCAGTTTTTCTAATAATCACAAACAAGGAGACCCAACAATAATATCATGACTATTGCTTACTGATTATATTTATGATGATCCCAAAACATATTTAATAACTTCTGAGTATTCTCAAATATCCATCATGGAGATACAAAATTCTAATTAAAATTTCTATAATCAAAACAAAGGACATAACTTTAAAAATTGCAAAAAGAGAAAATGCATGCCTACAATTTAAACACAAGGATATTGTGATGTGACTGTCACCCTACAGGTGATAAACCAATTTCCGCATAGTAATTATTCCAGCTTACCATGCCTGCAGTCAGGCTACCAAGCAAGACCACCTGATAGTCTGTACCCTGACCAATTGGCAGGTTCTCCTCAGATAACCAAATCTTAGGACATTAGTACATAATTCCCTCAAGAATGTCTTTTGTAAAATGAAAACAAGTTTTCTTTGTTTAGCTAAACACTAATTCCTAATATAAAGCTCACTAAATTTAAGAAAACATACCATTGTAGAAAAAAGATAGATATAAAAGTCTTTCTGTTCACTCAGAATTTCAGCTGAGGACCCCAAAACTCATTTTTAAAAATATGTATCGCTACATTTCAAAGGGAGCTATCAAAACTATACTGTAAGACTTACCAACATAGAGCAAAACAATTGTCTTATTTGGGTTCCCCTCAAAAGGGAGTCTGATAAAAGGATTTGTACTCAGCTAGTTTACTTAGTAGTCTAGCCCAGAGAGCAGGGGTGAAGGAACAGGAACACTAAGACAAGGAAGGTGGCAAAGCCAACTCACAGGGCACAACTGAGGTTGTTTCCATGGGCAACAGGGGCTCTGTGCTGCAGGAACCTCTGGGGAGCATAGAATGCCACCCACCATGGTCCATCCTAAAGAGGGGAAGTCCAGTGTGTTTGTCTGCTGACTTGCCCGTTGGTTGAAAGTTGCTTGGAATATTAACTGCACTGCACTTTGATACTGAATCTACAAGTGGACCAAGAGGACTCCCATTATTTACAGAAGGTCCTGAGACAGAGAAGTGGAGAGATGCAGGGTAGACACCTAATGTAGGATGATCTCTGTATGCTTAGTTCTGTCCACCACAGCCATGGCTGAAAAAAAAAATGAACCAAAGGAATGAGATGCAGAGCACCAAAAATGCTATGAGCTGAATGTTTGTGTTACCCCTAAATTTACATGTTGAAATCCTAACTCTCAATGTGATCCAGTTAAAAGGTGTGGCCTTTAGGAGATAATTAAGTCCATGAAGACAAAGACCAAAGAGAACTCTCTAGTCCTCTTCCTATCATGTGAGGACACAATGAGAAAGCAGCTATCTGTAACAGCAGGGAGGACTCTCACCAGAAACTGACCATGCTGGCACCCTCATCTTGGGCTTTCCAGCCTCCAGAATTGTGAGAAAGTAAATGTCTGTTTTTTATAAGCCACCCAGTCTTCTTATGTGGCAGCCTGAATTAAGAAAAAAAAGATATTTGCTACATTGGTTTACCCCACTCCCACCCTTCTTTTAAAGAAAGGTTTCTAATTCTGTAGGAAATTGATCAGAAAGAGTAATTCCTTGAAGTAGAGAGACTCAACACATTGTGGCATTTGCATTTTTCTTGGTATATCTGTAGAAGACAGCATAGGGTAGGGTTGTTTTTCACCCCCCAAGGCAAGTGAGGATGCTTAAAAAGAACTTCTGTAAGTGCCTAAGTGATGTTTGCAAGAAGAAACCCTTGCGTGTCACCAGACATGCTTTTCCTCACCTGAAAGAAAGGCTCAGGCCTGCCTCTGCGACTGACAGAATAGAGCACCAAAGAGTTTCTACAAGATCTTAACACACATCTCCTTGAACATGCCATTCCTTCACCTGGAAATTTTGGAGTCAGTAGGCTAGGTGAGGCAGTTCGCATGAACAGAGCAAAAAGAAGAGAATGCAGTTATGAGTCCATGATGCCCTTCTACCATTTAGTGCAGCAAGGTGACGAGGGGGGCTTCCTTCGGCCATACAAACGCTTTGCATGATAAGGCAAGAAGAGCTTCAGAAAACATTGTCCAGGAATGCTGCCTACAGGATAAGGGACCCCAGCAAAAAAGGGCCATGTGGGAAAATCTTCTGGAGGGCAGCAGTGCACAGGGTGGCCTAAGAGGCCAGAATGATTTATCTGGGTCAGTATGACACACGGCTAGATATCCTCACAAAATGTTTCTCCTTTCTTGCTGGACACATGACTGTCAACCTTTACATGCTATTTCCCAGTTTCCTCCCATGAAGGTAACCACGTGAGTAAGTTATCTTCAATGCAATGTGAACAGAAGTGATGGGTGCAATTTCTACCTCACTTGGTAAAATGAAATCATTTACCCTGAATTCACCTGTATCTTCTTCTCTTTATTTGAAAAACAAACATGTCTGTGATGGTCTTTTGACCACATAAAGCAGGATAAAACCCTAAATAACACTCTAGGTGATGGTAGAGCAATAAGATGGAAGAAACTCAGGTTCCTAAGTGACCTTACAACATAGAGCTGGACCACGAAGTGAGAGAGTAATAAAGCTCTACTTTGTCTAAACAAATGTTTCTCAACACTATTTTACTATTGCTCCCTGAAAGAGAAAAAATAAATTCAAGGTTAATTTGATTAATTTATTTTTAATGTTAATTGCTTTATTTCTAATGAGAGAGTAAATACTAAGAAATAAGATTCTGTTTAACTTTAGAAAACTACAAACCGTTGTAATAGTTAAGTTTTTTTATTCCCCCTCCCACAAGAACCAACTTTTACTATTATTAAGAATATATGGTTGAAACTATTATGTGTTTGATAGTTTGTTAGAGTAGATTAATCTTTGCCCCACTAATACAGTGAGGAAACTAAAAAGGCTGGAAGTCCCTTCTGCATCCCCCTAAGAGCCCACTAGTAAAACCCATGACAGAAGTCTTGTTTTGACAAAGGTCATTTAATTATTTATCTGCCTATCTATCTATCTATCTATCTATCTATCTAACTCAGGGGGTGCATATACAGTTGTGTTACATGGGTGTTCTTCATGATGGTGAGGTTTGGGCCTCTACTGAACCTGTCACCCAAACAGTGAACATGACACCCAATAGGTAGTTTTTCTACTGTTAACCCTCTCTCTTCCTCCTCTCTTTGGGGGTCCCTGTGTCTGTTGTCTCCCATCTTTAAGTCAGTGTGCAACCAGTGTTTTGTTCTCACTTATAAGTGAGAACATGAGGTATTCAGTTTTCTGTTTCTGTGTTAATTTGCTTAGAATAATGACCTTCTGTTGCATCCCCTTTGCTGCAAAGAACATGATTTCATTCTCACTTATGGCTCATAGTATTACATAATGTATATGTACCACCTTTTCTTTATTCGGTCCCACTGTTGATGGGCACCAAGGTTGGTTCCATGTCTTTGCTATTGTGAATAGTGCTGTGATAATTATATGACTGCAAGTGTCTTTTTGGAAGATGATTTATGCTTATTTGGGTATATATCCATTAGTGGAAATTCTGGGTCAATTAATAACTCTATTTTTAATTGTTTAAGAAATCCCCAAACTGTTTTTCACAGAGATTGGACTAGTTTAAATTTTCACCAGCAATTCATGAGGATTCCTTTTTCTCCACAATCATGCCAACATTTGTTTTTTGTTGTTGGTTTGTTTTGCTTTGTTTTGTTTTAATAAGTGACAGACATTATGGCCAAAGCAATCAGGCAAGAAAAAAAATCAAGGGTGTCCAAATTAGGAAAGAAGATATCAAACTATCTCTGTATGCTGACGATATGACCTTGTACCTACAGAACTCTATAAAGACTTCACCAAAAGACTTCTGGACTTGATAACAAATTTGGTAAAATTTTATTACAAAATCAACACACACAAATCATTAATACTGATATACACCAATAGTGATCAAGCTGAGAATCAAATCAAGATCTCAGTTCCATTTACAGTAGCAGACAAAAAGCTAAAATACCTAAGGATATAGAAAAATGAAACTTGATTCCTATCTCTCCTCATATACAAAAATTAACTCAAGCTGGATTAAAGACTTAAACGTCAGACCTGAGACCATAAAAGTCCTAGAAGAAAACCTCAAGAAGACTTTCTGGACATTGTCTTAGGCAAAGAATTTAGCTAAAATCCCAAAATCAAATCCAACAAAACCAAAAATAAACAAGTGGGACTTAATTAAACTGAAAAGCTTCTGCAAAGCAAAAGAAATGATCACAGAGCAAACAGAGCAAACAGGCAACCAACACGATGGGAGAAGATATGTTCAAACTATACATCTGAAATAAGACTAATATCCAAAATCTACAAAGAACTCAAACAAATCAGCAAGGAAAAAGCAAACAGCCCCATTAAAAAGTGGGCAAACAGCATGAATAGACATCTCTCAAAAGAAAATGTACAAATGGTCAACAAGCATATGAAAAATGCTCAACATCATTCATAATCAGGAAAACACAAATTAAGACCACAATGAAATAATACCTCTCATCTTCTCCCTCTCTCCCTGATTGGTGTCTCCAGTGTCTATTATTTGCATCTTGGTGATTGTTTAGCTTCCACGTATGAGTGAGAACATGCGGTGTTGGGTTTTCTGTTTCTGAGTCAGTTTATTTAGGATAATGGTTTCTAGCTCTATCTAGCTGCTGCAATGGACATAATTTCATTCTTCTTTATGGCTGTGTAGTATTCCATGGTTTATACATATACCACATTTTAATTATTCACTGATTGGCTGATAGCCTTTTAAGTTGATTCCACATCTTTGCAACTGTGAATTGTTTTGTGATGAACATTCGGGTACAGGTGTCTTTTTTACACATGACCTCTGTTCCTTAAGGTAGATACCTAGCAGTGGGATAGCTGAATCAAGTGGTAGATCTATTTTTAGTTTTTTGAGTAATCTCCATACTGCTTTCCATAGAGGTTGTTTGAATTTACAGTCCCAGCAACTGTGTATAAATGTTCTCTTTTCTCCTCATCCATGCCAGCATTTATTGTTTTTTGAATTTTAAAATAATGGCCATTCTGACTAGTGTAAAATGATACCTCATTGTAGTTTTGATGTCTATTTTTCTGATGATTAGTGCTGTTGAGTATTTTTTCTGTCCGTGTTGGCCACTTGTATGTCTTTGTTAAGAAGTGTCTGTTCATGTCCTTTGCCCATTTTGTTTTAATTTCACTGAATACCACATATTCTCACTCATAAGTGGTCACTAAACACACATGGATACAAGGATGGGAGCAACAGACAGTGGGCATTGCTAAAGTGGGGGGAGAAGGAGAGGAGGGGAATTAGCTTGCATGGGGCAGGGGGCAGCAGAAACTCAAACTTCGCCATCACACAATACATCTTTGCCCACTTAATATTGCTTGGTTTTGTTTTTGTTTTCTTGTTGATTCATTTAAGTTATTTATAGATTCTAGATTAGATATATATCTATATATTTATATATATACACTATATATATATATGTATTCACAATATACCCTTGCCCACTTTTTAATGTCTCTGACTGTTGTTGGTTTTTTCTTGTTGATTCATTTAAGTTCTTTGTAGATTCTGGATAGAAGTCCTTTGTTATATCCACAAAATCATAAATGTAATTAAATATATCAACAGATATAAAAACAAGAACCACATGATTGTATCATTAGATGCAGAAAAACCTTTTGTTAAAATCCAACATCCTTTCATGAACACCTAGACATGCAGGGAACATACTTCAAAATAGTAAGAGCCACCTATGATAAACCCACAGCCAACACATTGCTAAATGGACAGAAATAGCAAGCAATTGTAATTGAAAACCAAAGTAAGACAAGGTTGCCCA